>JARGCV010000661.1:725000-740351 GCA_034064705.1 Bothrops alternatus
CCTCCCTCTTACCCCCTTCCATCCCTCCTTCCCTTCCCTCCCCCTTCCCTCCCCCCTTCCCTTCCTTTCTTCCTCCCTCCCTCTTACCCCCTTCCATCCCTCCTTCCTTCCCTCCCCCTTCCCTTCCTTTCTTCCTCCCTCCCTCTTACCCCCTTCCATCCCTCCCTCCCTCCCTTCTTTCCTTCCTTCCTCTTTCCCCTTCCCTTCCTTTCCTCCTCCCTCCCTCCCTCTTCCCTTCCTTTCTTCCTCCCTCCCTCCCTCTTACCTCCTTCCCTCCCTCCCTTCTTTCCCCCCTTCCCTCCCTCCCTCCTTCCCTTCTTTCCCCCCTTCCCTCTCTCCCTTCCTCCCTCTCTCCCTCCCTCCCTCCCTCCCTTCCCCATCACTGGAGGTTTTTAAGAACAGCCTGGACAGCCGTTATCCAGAATGGCATAGGGTCTCCTGCTTGAGCAGGGGGTTGGACTAGAAGACCTCCAGGGTCCCTTCCAACTCTTGTTATTCCATTGAGTCTTGCAACCGAAGTTTTGTGGAAGCTGTCCTTTTTATGTATTCGTTTACTTACTTATTAGACTTGCGTGCCACCCCTCTTTCCTAGAGGCGATTCTGCATGGCTCCCTTCAGAAGTCCCAGGCCGCTTGGCTCCCAGCTGGAGAGCCCCCACAAGCTCTTTGCTTCCTTCCCAGTAAAGTTAGTTTAGTTTAGTTTAGTTTATTCACACATATGCCGCCCTTCTCCGAAGACCCAGGGCAGCTCACAACAAGAATACAATAACAATTTTAAAATTAACCACAGTTAATTTTGAGGTTGAGTCCTTCCTCAACCCTGGACAAAACCTCCCTTAACGCTTCTTCCTGTCTTTCTCCAGCGGTCGGGATCCCGGTGCGCAGTTCCAGACTCGGCTCCGCCTTGGAGGATTCTGCAGATCACCTCCTGCAGCGCATGGCCCACCAGGAGAGCCAGGCAGCCTTGGACAAGACCCTTGAGTGCGTCCTGGCCAGCGCCCCCGCCCTGCCCTCGGACAGCCCCAGCCCCGGCCGGGAGAATCCTTGCGAGCTCCTGATCCCCGGGAATCCCGCCAGCAGCGGCGGCGGCGGCCTCAACGACAGCCTTTCGCTCCTCTCCGGCCACCTGTCCAGCGGCCGCCCCCTGCCCCACCTCAAGAGGAGCGTGGTGGAGGCCATGCAAAGCCAGGCCCGCCGGATGTGCAATTACGACAAGCTCTTGGCCACCAAGAAGAATTTGGACCACGTGAACAAAATCCTCAAAGCCAAGAAGCTTCAAAGACAATCGCGGACCGGCAATAACTTTGTCAAACGCCGTCCGGGCAGGCCCAGGAAGTACCCCTCCACGCCGGCCGTCTCTCCCCACGGGCTCCAGGTGAGCCGGTTCCTTGGCCCCGAGCTTGGCGGTGGCGGCGGCAGCGGCGGCGGCAGCAGAGATCTCGTCTGCCTCCTCCTCCACCGCGGCCCCGACACGGTGACCGACGCCATCGAGTCGGTGGTCCAGGGCGTGACCGAGAAAGCCTGCAAGAGGAAGAGGTGGCTGGAAGAGGAGCAGGCCAGGAAGAAGCAGAAGCCCCCTCCACGGCGAGGAGCAGCAGAACAGCCCTCCGAGGTGAGCCTTCCGGGCTCGGAGGCGGCCGGGAGCCTGGCTTTGGGGGAGGCGGGAGGGAAGCAAGGCTGTAGTCCCTCATGAGACCGATAGCCAGCGGCTTTGCCAGGCACGACGGATGCCTGCCTTTTAAAGGGAAACGCAGGCCGTCCTCGGCTTACGACTGCCATGGAGCCCCAGGTTTCTAGGGGCTAAGGAAAACATTTGTGGAAGTGAGTTTTGCCCCATCGTACGACACTGCTGGACACCGTTGCAAAGCACTGCCGTTGTTAACTTAGTCACACAACGGTCGTGAAGTGACTCTTGGCTTCCCCCCGTTGCCTTGGCTTGTTGGAAGGTGGCGAAAGGGGATCTCTCTCTCTCACACACACAAACACACACACACACAAACACACACACACAGAGGCAGACGCTGCCACCAGCATAGGTACGAGTCAGTTGCCAAGCGTCCGAATTTAAAGCACGAGACCCCCGGGGATGCCGCAGTGGGCCTAAGTGTGAAAAGCAGTCCTAAGTCCCCCCCCCCTTTTTTTCCCCCAGTGCTGTTGTAACTTTGTGCGATCACTGAATGAGCGGTCGTAAGTCGAGGACTGTCTGCACAACAGCTCAGACTCCTTCCTATTGGACTTTCTTTGCCCTGCCTTGGCAGCTTTCTAGTCAGGGTGGATTGTAGCAACACACACACACACACACACACACACACACACACACACACACACACACACACATGTCCCAGTGGGTGGGCCCCGGATTCTCCTCTCCAGCCCATTGACTCACCCCCAATTTCTCCTTCCAGCTTTTCCGAAGCCGCCCCTGACCCTCTTCCTCCTCCCCCTCCTCCTCCCCCTCCTCTTCCTCCCCCTCCTCTTCCTCCCCCTCCTCCCCCCACGGAGGCTGCTGGGAAGCCCCCGGAAAAAGCCGAGCAGCCGCCGTCGGCCCCCCTGGTCCAGCGGGAGAAGAAAGCGGCCCGCCCTCCGAAGAAGAAGTACCAGAAGGCCGGGCTCTATTCGGACGTGTACAAGACCAGCGAGTAAGTTGGGCCGGCAGAGGAGGGGGGTCTCCTCCCGGGTTGCGCGGCGTCCCTGGCTTCGTCCCCCGAACCCCGTTTTTCCCTGTCGGGGTTCTTCCGGGCTCATAGGCCTGCCAGTACGGGGGCTCCTCATTTAGCGACTGTTTGCACCAGCCAGTGTGGAGTGGACTTGGTAGTGCTTTCTTTCTTTCTTTCTTTCTTTCTTTCTTTCTTTCTTTCTTTCTTTCTTTCTTTCTTTCTTTCTCTCTCTCTCTCTCTCTCTCTCTCTCTCTCTCTCCTTCCTTGTTTTTTCTTTTCTTTCCTTCCTTCCTTCCTTATTGCTCTTCCTTTCTTTTTTCTTTCTCTTTCTCTTTCTCCTTCCTTCTTTCTTTCCTTCCTTCCTTCCTCTTTCTTTCTCTCTCTCTCTCTCTCCTTGTTTTTTCTTTTCTTTTCTTTCCTTCCTTCCTTATTGCTCTTCCTTTCTTTTTTCTTTCTCTTTCTCCTTCCTTCCTTCTTTCCTTCCTTCCTTCCTCTTTCTTTCTTTCTTTCTTTCTTTCTCTCTCCTTGTTTTTTCTTTTCTTTCCTTCCTTCCTTATTGCTCTTCCTTTCTTTTTTCTTTCTCTTTCTCCTTCCTTCCTTCTTTCCTTCCTTCCTCTTTCTTTCTTTCTTTCTTTCTTTCTTTCCTCTCTCTCTCTCTCTCTCTTCCTCTCCCTCACAATCTTCTTTCTCTCTTTTTCTTTCTATTTTCCTTCCTTCTGTTTCTTTTTCTTCCTCTCCTTTTTTCTTTTTCTTTCTCTTTTCCTTCCTTCCTCCTTTTCCTTTCCATTCCTTCGTTTCCCTTTCTTCCTCTCTCTCTCTCTCCCTCCTTTCCTTCCCTTTCCTTTTCCCCTCCCCTCCTTCCTTCCTTCCCTCCCTCCCTCCTTCCTTCCTTCCCTCCCTTCCTCCCTCCCTCTCTCTCTTCCCCCACTCTCTCAACCCTCCTAGCCCAGGGGGAACATCAAGTGTAGACAAGCTTGTCTCCCGCAGTGCAGTTGGACTCAGCTTGCTGTCTCCTCTGGAGCCCACACACAAAATTCCTGAGTTGCGTCCAAGTTAAAGAGTACTCTGCTCACAAGATGCATGACTCATCCACGTTTCGTACTTGATTTTATCCGCCCCTCTCGGCTTTCAGGGAAAGATCCAAAAGCACCCCAGAAAACAATTTATTTTCAGGAATGTTTCAGTTTGGCACAGACCGTCAATAATCCTTATTCGGTCGGTGACCAGAAAACTTCGAAAGAACAAAAACAGGGTGAAGCAAAGAAATACGACACTATACTAATATGGCCTAATTCACGTAGTAAAAACATGGTGCAATGGTTAAGATATCAGGCTGGAAACTGGGACTGTGGGGTCCTTGGTGCTCTCTGAGCTTGGTGGTTTTCTTGCAGACGTTTTATGACCCAACTAGAGAACATCATCAGTGCTAGAAGGGAGGAGGAGGAGGAGGAGGACTGTGGGGTCCTTGGTGCTCTCTGAGCTTGGTGGTTTTCTTGCAGGCATCTCATGACCCAACCAAGGAACATCATCAGGGCTAGAAGGGAGTGGGGTTTGTGGTGTGAAAGAGGAAGAAGACTGTGGCGTCCTTGGTGCTCTCTGAGCTGGGTGGTTTTCTTGCAGACGTTTCATGACCCAACTAGGGAGCATCATCAGTGCTAGAAGGGAGGAGGAGGAAGAAGACTGTGGCATCCTTGGTGCTCTCTGAGCTGGGTGGTTTTCTTGCAGACGTTTTATGACCCAACTAGAGAACATCATCAGTGCTAGAAGGGAGGAGGAGGAAGAAGACTGGCATTCTTGGTGCTCTCTGGGTGGTTTTCTTGCAGACGTTTTATGACCCAACTAGAGAACATCATCAGTGCTAGAAGGGAGGAGGAGGAGGAGGAGGAGGAGGAGGAGGAGAGAAAAGACTGTGGCATCCTTGGTGCTCTCTGAGCTGGATGGTTTTCTTGCAGACGTTTTATGACCCAACTAGAGAACATCATCAGTGCTGGAAGGGAGGAGGAGGAGGAGGAGGACGACGACTGTGGGGTCCTTGGTGCTCTCTGAGCTTGGTGGTTTTCTTGCAGGCATCTCATGACCCAACTAGGTAAAATCCTCAGTGCTAGAAGGGAATGGGGTTTGCTCTGTTTATGTATACTGTAACCCCACTCCCTTCTAACACTGATGATGTCACCTAGTTGGGTCATGAAACGTCTGCAAGAAAGCAACCAAGCTTAGAGAGCACCAAGGACTCACCCTCCTTCCTCCTCCTCCTTCCTCCTCCTCTTCGCAAACCCCACTCCCTTCTAGCACTGATGATGTTACCTAGTTGGGTCATGAAACGTCTGCAAGAAAACCACCCAGCTCAGAGAGCACCAAGGACCCCACAGTTTGAGGCCAAGTTACAAATGTTATCTCCTGTTGCTAGAAACTGGGAGGCCTTGAGTTCTAGTCCCATCTTAGGCACAGAGCCAGCCTGGTGATTTGGGGCCACTCTCTCTCTCTCTCTCTCCTTCCTAAGAAGGAAGGTAGCAACTGTCTGGGACAGAAGTCCAGCGGGGAAAGTGCCAACAGTTGTAAGCGGTGACCCCCTGTTTAAGTGCAACCCGTTCCTCAGCCTCCTGGCGGGGCTAGTTATACCCGACACACTCGTGTACATGCACTGTTGCTGTGGTAGCATGCCCTCTAGTGACAGTACAATTAATTGCACCACTAATTTTTTTTTTTAATATGAAATTCTTTTATTAAAACAATCAACATTGAACATAAAAACATATTGTGCAGCAATCATCATGGCACCTGATTCATCATGGCACCTGATATACAATACTAGGTATTAGTCACTGAAAACGTCTGAATTAGTAAGCCTTTTCCCACTCCTCGCGTCTAGCCTCAACTATACTCCTGTTACACTTTGTTTGATTGGTGTTTCTCTTATCTGGTTCCATATTAATGTGGTCAACATTAAGCATAAGATCCTATTGCTAAACAATCATCTTAGAACATTATGAACGGGGCCGGAGGGAGACGGAACTGACAACAGGGGTGCCCTTGCTTTGGAAAGAGAATGAGTACAGATGGGATTCAGCCTGCAGACTTGATACCCCAAAGGGCTGGATTGATGCTGGTCAGTGCAGTGTGGTCTCTTGAATTGGCCCTGTCGACTCCGCTGTGGGATATTGGCAAAAAGTCTTAAATGCTTGTCCAAGTTTGATATCGGCTGTCGCGGCAACGGCCCGTCCTTCATGCCTTTCCGAGAGACGTTTTGGTGACCAGACGCCCCCTTAAGAAGAGGCGTTCCACGTGGGAACCCTGGGGCTCCGTCAGGGAAGTCGCGCAGACTCCTCGAGCGTCAAAACGACGCCTGTGTATTTTAATAAAAGAATTTAAAAAAAACAAATAAAAAAAAAAAACGACGCCTGTGTTTACCAACTAGCTTCAGAGAGAGGAGCTGGCCCGGCTCCTACCTAACCTACAGTCCTTGACTTACGACCTTCGGTGCAGCAGTCCTTCCCAACAGCAATTCTCTCTCGCACCCACCGTCTCTCTCTCCCTCTCTCTCTCTCCCTCTCTCTTCCTTAGCCCCAAAAGCCGCCTGATCCAGTTAAAGAGAGAAAAACTGGAATACACGCCCGGAGAGCACGAATACGGCTTGTTTCCCGCACCGATTCACGTAGGTGAGTGAAGACCACCGTCTCCGTGTCTTTTGAGGGGAGGTCTCCTTCCCTGACTCGGCTCTGGAGGAACTACGGGAGAGTAGGACGCTGTCTTCGGGGCAGGGGGACCGGGTCTGCTGAAGGATTTAGGCAAGGACTGCGGTTGCTCCAAGGCAAAGAGGCCCCCGAGGTCACCAAAGCTGCTTTTGCTAGAATTAGAGTCAGTTTGATCTGGAGGTTAAGGCACCAGGCTAGACAAACCAGGAGGTTGGGAGTTCTAGTTTTGCCGTAGTCTTGAAAACCAGAGGGGTGACTTTGGGCCAATCACCAGGAGACAGGGAGTTCTAGTCCCTCCTTAAGCATGGAAGCCAACTGGGTGACTCTGGGCCAATCACCAGGAGACAGGGAGTTCTAGTCCCTCCTTAAGCATGGAAGCCAACTGGGTGACTCTGGGCCAATCACCAGGAGACGGTGAGTTCTAGTCCCGCCTTAAGAATGGAAGCCAACTGGGTGACCTCTGGGCCAATCACCAGGAGACGGTGAGTTCTAGTCCCGCCTTACAGAATGGAAGCCAACTGGGTGACTCTGGGCCAATCACCAGGAGACGGGGAGTTCTAGTCCCGCCTTAAGCATGGAAGCCAACTGGGGGGGGGGGGGGGGGGGGGGGGGGTGACTCTGGGGCCAATCACCAGGAGACGGGGAGTTCTAAGTCCCGCCTTAAGCATGGAAGCCAACTGGGTGACTCTGGGCCAATCACCAGGAGACAGGGAGTTCTAGTCCCGCCTTACGCATGGAAGCCAACTGGGTTGACTCTGGGCCAATCACCAGGAGACAGGGAGTTCTAGTCCCGCCTTAAGCATGGAAGCCAACTGGGTGACTCTGGGCCAATCACCAGGAGACGGGGAGTTCTAGTCCCACCTTAAGCATGGAAGCCAACTGGGTGACTCTGGGCCAATCACCAGGAGACGGTGAGTTCTAGTCCCGCCTTAAACATGGAAGCCAACTGGGTGACTCTGAGCCAATCACCAGGAGACGGTGAGTTCTAGTCCCGCCTTAAGCATGGAAGCCAACTGGGTGACTTTTGTGCCAATCACCAGGAGGTGGTGAGTTTCTAGTCCCGCCTTAAGGCACGAAAGCCAGCTAATTAACCATGGGCCAGTCCTTCCCTCCCTCTCAACCCAACCCACCTTGCAGGCTTGTCGTTGTGGGGGAAATCGGAAAAGGAGGGGGTATTAGGTACGTTCCCGGCCCTTGAGTTGTTATTCTTAAAAATAAGGGAAGCAGGATTTCTTTCTTTTTTTTTATTTATTACTTTTTTAAAAAAATCTAAACAATAAAAATGACTGCAAACGCCAGTGCCGTATTTCCAGGCAGAAGAGCACCCTTTCCTCCCGTCGTTTCCCTTCCCCAGGCTTTGGAACTTAAAAAGAACTCCCTTCTTCCCAAGAAGCAATAAGCGTGCGAGGTTTGGAGTTCAGCAAGATAGTTTTGTTTGCTTTAAAGTCCGTTTCTTCCTGATTTCCCCCCTTGAAAGCAAAGCAGTGTAGAACTTTGTTCCATTCCATTGTGGGGTTGTTGTTTTTTTTCCCCCTTTCCTGAAAGGGTTTGCAACTCTGGATCAGCGCGAGGAGGAAGCTGGTCCTGACTTTGCATTCTCCAAGCGGGTGTGGGCAGACTTTTCCCCACAAGCTGGGAGGGGGGGGGTGGTGGAGTGCAAGGGTGGGGAGAGTGTAACATTTACACCCAGCCAGCCTTCTTCCCCAATTATGGCAAGCACCCTCCACCATGTTTGCAGTTCCAGGAGGATGGAGGCAGGCTGCCAAGAGTAACAATAACCTGGAACGGGGCCAGCTAGGAGGCCTGGCCTCTCTCCTCCCCCCCCCAGCCCAGAACCCGCCTTGCACACTCCCACCAAGCCTCCCGCGCTCTCCCCCTCCCCAAATTCACAAGAGAGAGAAGCAGCACGTTTTCCCCTTTTTTCCTCTGTGACCTCGATCTTCCAGTGCTCAGCCGCCTCGCTTTCCTCTTTGACAAAAGATAGAACCGAGAGGCATGGGCAGAGTGCCCACAACATTCTCTCGTTTGGCCCCCGCTGTTTGAGAATTCCCCCACTCCCCAGGTAGGGATTTGTGACTCGGGAAGAGGGACTGAACAGATGGATCCCTTCTTCCCTTTTCCAATCCCACCCTGCCGTTGTCTTGGACCCGGCTGGAAAGATAAGGCTGCTTTAATGAGATTCTTTGGCCTGCCCGAATCACCACGTTCTGAGGATTATTATTTCTCGGGCCTCGGCCGGCAGAGTTGGGTGGCTCCCTGGATTCCAGGGCAAGAGGGAGCGTTCCCCATTCCCGGGCCCGTCGCCCAGCCTCTTGAAAGAGGCTTTTGTTTCCTCCGGTGAGGTCATAGAAGTGAAAACAGATTCCCAGCGGATTCAGCCGCTTCCTGGAACTCAAAGCTGGAACTTGAGGGTCTGGAAAATCCGAACACATTTTAAGAGCCCGTTGTAAAGACCACACGTCAGCAGTGGCTCCTCCTCCTCCTCCCCCTTCGCCTCTTTCTTTCGCACAGACGTCCCGACTCTAAACGGGCCCGCTCACTTCCGTGGCTCAGAGGTCCGAGCTTGGAATCCCAGAATGCACAGCCACAGCTCAGAAGCTTCTTCAGTTCTGACCGAAGGGCGGCGGCTGGAAGGAGAGGGAGCAAGGAATATCGACCCTTCCATCCTCCGCCCTTCGGTCAGAACCGAAGAAACTGCTTGGCTGAGGAGCGAGAGGTCCTCAAGGGAGAACAGAGTCCAGTTGCCTTTTGAGAAGGCACCTTTGGGGGCTGTTTGCCAAATGATGCTAATATTGGATATGTTTAGTTTTAGTTTAGTTTTATTAAATTTCTATACCGCCCCTCTCCCGTAGGACTCGGGGCGGTTTACAACCCAATAAAAACATATAATAACAATAAAATATTTAAAAATAAATTAAATTAAATTAATATTAATACAAGGCTTGTACTAAACCTGTTAAAAACCCAATTCTAAAACCCGAACAACCTTGTTTAAAAAATTAAAAAAACAAAAAAACCCAAGGAGGATCTAGGCCAGGCCGGCTTGATTGAAGAGATGAGTCTTCAATTCTCTTCTGAAGGTGCGGAGATCATGACACGTCCGGAGTTCTGGGGGGAGCTCATTCCACCTCGTCCATATGTGGAGAAAAGCAAGGTTTTACACCTAGGTGGGGGGAAAAAAAAACCCCAAAATAAAAATGCTAAGAAGAGCAACTAAGATAATTAAAGGCCTGGAGACTAAAACATAGGAAGAACGGTTGCAGGATTGAGGAGTGGCCAGTCTAGAGAAAAAGAGGGACTAGGGGGTGACCTAATCCAGTATTTGGGGGGCTGCCACAAAGAAGCGGGGTCACTTTCTTTTCCAACAGCCCCTGAAGGTAGGATAAGAAGCAAAGGATGGGAACTCATCCAGGAGAGAAGCCACCTGGAATTAAGGAGAAACTTCCTAACAGTGAGGACCATTAACCAGTGGGACAGGCTGTGGGGGTGACAACGCTGGAGGTTTTCAAGAAAAGACCGGACAGCCGACTATCTGAAATGGCCCAAGGCTGTCCTGCTTGGGCAGGGGGGGGTTGGACTAGATGGCCTCGGAGGGCCCCTGCCAGCTCCGTTCTGATCGGAGGCCTTTCTTCGCTCTTCCTCTTTGCAGGGAAATACCTTCGGCAGAAGCGAATCGACTTTCAGTTGCCTTACGACATTCTCTGGCAGTGGAAGCATAACCAGGTAAGGGGGTAAGGCCGGTGCCCGGTTCGAATCTCGCAGGTGGTCGGCTGGGATTCTGTTTGCAAAAGGCATCTCAAAAAAAAAAAAAAAGAGGGAAGATGTTGAAGATAACGGATTTAACACAAAACAGCTTCCATCACCTCTAGCCATGCCAGCCTCTGCTTCCCTGCCTGCCCGACTTCCGTTTGGCTGGCAAAAGACCTTGGCTCTTAATCCCTGCTGGGGACTTTTATTCTGACAGGGCCTTTGGGCAAGGATGTGTTGTGCGTGGATATGTGTGTGTGAGTGTGTGAGTGTGAGACACCCCTCTGGAGAATTTAGATGTTCTGCCAACAGTCGTGGAAAATTTTTTTTTTTCAGGCCTTATTTTTCTTGGATCCGGGCCCAAGAGAGGAAAAAAAAGCTCTCTCTCTCTCTCTCTCTCTCTCTCTCTCTCTCTCTCTCTCCTCTCTCTCTCTCTCTCTCTCTCTCTCTCTCTCCTTCTCTCTCTCTCTCTCTCTCTCTCTCTCTCTCTCTCTCTCTCTCCTCTCTCCCTTCTCTCACTCTCCTCTCACTCTCTCTCTCTGTCTCCCCTCTCTCTCTCTCTCTCTCTCTCTCTCTCTCTCTCTCTCCTCTCATCTCTCCCTCTCTCTCTCTCCCCTTCTCTCTCACTCTCTCTCACTCTCTCTCTCTGTCTCCCCTTCTCTCTCTCTCTCCTCTCTCTCTCTCTCTCTCTCTCTCTCTCTCTCCCTCTCTCTCTCTCCCTCTCTCTCTCTCTCTCTCTCTCCCCTTCTCTCTCACTCTCTCTCACTCTCTCTCTCTGTCTCCCCTTCTCTCTCTCTCTCTCTCTCTCTCTCTCTCTCTCTCTCTCTCTCTCTCTCTCCCTCTCTCTCTCTCCCTCTCTCATCTCTCTCTCTCTCTCTTCCATTTTGTTCGTTTCGTTTCTCCCACCTTAAAGCCGAAGTTTTGCAAAATGGAGAAGGGGCTTCTCCTACAGTTCAGAGCCACCTTGGTGGTCCGTACAGGAAAGGGAAAAAAACCTCTTTATAAGGCCAAGATTTCGGCTTTGCCCAGCCGGCTTTCCTTCACTCTCCTTTTCCTCCTGGGGGAATCACCTGGGCCATTGCAGCCCGGCCGGGAAGAAAATAAACGTGGATTATTGGATCATTCGCTGCAAAGTCAAAAAAAATATCTCTATGGCTTCGTTTGGCTTTTCCCCAAGCTGGCCATTCCCTAAATAAGTGTGCAGACCCTTGTCAACCGACTCGTATTTATGATGGTCGCGGCCTCCCAGAGACGCTTTCCCCCCTTTTGCGACCTTATATTTCTCTTGACTTCTTTTTTTTTTCTTTTTTAAAAACAACTACAGCAAAAATCAGGACTCTGTATCTCCCTGGGCGGCCCATTTTACGAAAATGCAAACAAACAAACAAATAAATAAATAAATAAATAAATAAATCTTACTTTGAATGAGCAGAGGGTTGGACTAGAAGACCTCCAAGGGTCCCTTCCAGCTCCCTTATTCTGAGGCCCTCGATTGGGTAAGGTAATCAACAGTCTTTCTCCCTTTTGTTTCAGTTGTATAAAAAGCCAGACGTCCCACTTTATAAAAAAATCCGTTCAAGTAAGTTCCGCCTGCATTTATAAATGGCTTTTTGGGGGGGGGGGGGGTGTCCCCAGAAATGTGGGGGGGCATAGCTTCCCTTTCAAGGCATCCCAACCCACCTTCTGGCCCTTTATGTCGTGTTTAGGCTGTCTTGTTTGGCAGAGAGCTTGAAATTTGGGGCAGGGTGAGAAAAGCCTTTTAAATTCGAAGCCTCCCATTCTGGGCTGGGTTTAGGGTCCCTCCCTCATCTTGTGCCTTTCTCCCCCCCAGCTGGATTTAGGGTCCCTCCGTCATCCTGTGCCTTTCTCCCCCCCCCCAGCTGGATTTAGGATCCCTCCCTAATCCTGTGCCTTTGGTTTTCCCCCCCCCCCCACCCGCAGACGTTTATGTAGACGTGAAGCCTTTTTCTGGTTACGAAGCCACCACTTGCAACTGCAAACAACCTGAAGACAGCGGAAAAGCGGATGCCTGGATGACTGTTTGAACAGGTAGGCGGTGGACTCGAACCCAGCACTTGTGTTTTTTTTTATGGGTTAAATCGGGTGGGGAACGATCCCTCCCCTCTTTACGACTTGTGGACTTCAACTCCCAGATTTCCTGAGCCAGCCGTGTCTGAATCTCTTTCTCTTTCTCCTCTGCCCTCAGGATGATCTTTGCCGAGTGCTCGCCCAACACGTGTCCCTGCGGGGAGCAGTGCTGCAACCAGCGCATTCAGAGGCACGAGTGGGTCCAGTGTCTGGAGCGCTTCCGGGCGGAGGAGAAAGGCTGGGGCATCCGTACCAAGGAGTCCCTCAAGGCCGGGCAGTTCATCATTGAGTATTTGGGAGAGGTGGTCAGCGAGCAGGAATTCAGGTAAAAGCCGGGCGGAGGGCCCGGAAGGATGATTTGGGATCCTCCCTGCTGCGTGGGAGAGGAGAAATTTGTGGGGAGAAATGCCTAGATCAGCCCCAGCAGAGCAGAATAAAAGGAGGGACTTTGAGGTCTTCTAGTCCAGCCCCTGCTCAGGATAACAGAGTTGAAAGGGACCTGGGAGGTCTTCTAGTCAACCCCCTGTTCAGAATAACAGAATAATAAAGTTGGAAGGGACCTGGGAGGTCTTCTAGTCCAGCCCCCTGCTCAGAATAACAGAGTTGAAAGGGACCTGGGAGGTCTTCTAGTCCAGCCCCCTGCTCAGAATAACAGAGTTGAAAGGGACCTGGGAGGTCTTCTAGTCCAACCCCCTGCTCAGAATAACATAATAATAAAGTTGGAAGGGACCTGGGAGGTCTTCTAGTCCAACCCCCTGCTCAGAATAACAGAGTTGAAAGGGACCTGGGAGGTCTTCTAGTCCAAACCCCCTGCTCAGAATAACAGAATAATAAGAGTTGGAAGGGACCTGGGAGGTCTTCTAGTCCAACCCCCTGCTCAGAATAATAGAGTTGGAAGGGACCTGGGAGGTCTTCTAGTCCAGCCCCCCTGCTCAGAATAACAGAGTTGAAAAGGACTTGGGAGGTCTTCTAGTCCACCCCCTGCTCAGCTGTGTTGGCTTTTCAGGAACCGGATGATCGAGCAGTACCACAACCACAGCGATCACTACTGCCTCAACCTGGACAGCGGCATGGTGATTGACAGCTATCGGATGGGCAACGAGGCCCGCTTCATCAACCACAGCTGCAACCCAACTGCGAGATGCAGAAATGGTAAGTGCGCCCCCCGCCCCCCCCCACGGGCGCCTGTCGGGAAGCCTCTCCTGCCTTGGCGTGCTCCAGAGAGCAAACCGGAGCTCAAAGCACCGGCAGTCCTCGGCCTGCGGCGTTCCGTTTAGCGACGCCGAAGTTGTATTGTAATCGAATTAATGCCATTCCTAAAACAAATTCATTCGTTAATACATCTCTGCGTATCAATTCCACGAATCAATAAAAACGTTCAACAACTCATTATCCCATCAGATCCTGTTTTACGCTTTATTAATTTTTCAAATGTTTAGACTTATTGACTATTCAGGTGCCCCTCGTTTCTCTTAAAGAAGAGAATAAGAGAAACTAGGGTGGTGGTGTTGTTGTTGTTGTTTTTTAATATAAAATTCTTTTATTAAAACAATCAACATTGAACATAAAAACATATTGTGCAGCAATCATCATGGCACCTGATATACAATACTAAGTATTCGTCATTGAAAACGTCTGAATTAGTAAGCCTTTTCCACTCCTCGCGTCTAGCCTCAACTATACTCCTGTTACACTTTGTTTGATTGGTGTTTCTCTTATCTGGTTCCATATTAATGTGATCAACATTAAACCAAAGATCCTATTGCTAAACAATCATCCTAGAACATAGCATACAACATTAGGTATTAATCTTTGTATACATCTGTTTTTAACGGCGTTTCTGGTCTCCCTCCCTTTCCTCCAGGTCGGTCAACGGCGTTACCGGATCGGCCTCTACGCTCTGAAGGACATGCCGGCCGGCACCGAGCTGACTTACGACTACAATTTCCATTCCTTCAACATGAAAAGCAGGTGAGGGGCGCAGGGGGCTGGGGGGGGGTTTCTCTGCTCTGGATCGTCTTTTGCCAGCCCGCCTTGCAGGATTGTTGTGTGTGGAGGGGGGGGAATAGAAAGAGGAAGAAGAATTACATCTCTTTGCTGCCTTGAGTTACTTACAAATAAAACACAATAGTCCTCAGCTTAACGGCCACCAAAGGAGCCCAGGATTTCTCCTTCTAAGCGAGACGGTCATTCATTGACTTTTGCACCCTTTTTTGAACCACCTTTCGTGCCCCCCGTTGTTAAGTTAGTCATACGGGCATTAAGTGAATCAGGCTTCCTTCGTTCGCTTGTCAGAAGGCTGCAAAGGGGGATCACGTCACACACACAGACAGACACACACACACACGGGACGCTGCGGCCGTCATAACCTGAAACCGGTTGCCCAAGTGTTTAAATTTTGACCCCGTGACCACGGGGCTGCCCACGATGGCCCTCAGCGCGAGCAATGGTCGGTAAAACTCCTTTTTTGTGGCGCCGTCGTCTCTAAACGAAGCGCTGTAAGTCGAGGACTGCCTGGAAAGGCGGGATAAACACGAAACAAAGAAGGCCTGTCGGATCACTCGGAGCTGCCCACCTTCCTCTTTTCGGCGAGGGCTCCCCCCCCATTGAAACACGCACCCCGTTTTCCTCCATGCACACACACATACACACACACACACACACCGTTGAAACAGGCGCCCCCCTTTTCCTCCTTTTAGCAACTCTGCAAGTGCGGCTTCGAAAAATGCCGGGGGATCATCGGCGGCAAGAGCCAGCGAATGAACGGCCTGCTCAACAAAGGCAACCCAGATGGTCCCAGCGCAGAGGCGGCCCAGCCGGTCCAAAGAGAAGAGGAAAGTCGAAGCACAAGTTGAAAAAGAGGGTGAGCCCCCACCCCTGGCCGTTTAGCCTCAGTCAGAGGCACGGGAGGTTCCAAATGAGGGGAGGGAGGGAGGGAGAGAGAGAGAGAGAGATGATTTGATAGATAGATAGATAGATGAGATAGAGATAGATGATAGATAGATAGACAGATAGATAGGACAGATAGACAGATAGAGATAGATGAGAGATAATAGATAGATAGATAGATAGATAGATAGATAGATAGATAGATAGATAGATGAGAGAGAGATGATAGATGAGAGAGAGATAGATGATTAGATAGATGATAGATAGACAGACAGACAG
>JARGCV010000662.1:622500-654328 GCA_034064705.1 Bothrops alternatus
TCGCCTGCGTTCCTTGCTGGCATCCTTCCGGCAGGATTTGGGAAGGCTGGTTGAAAAAACTCCTCTGGAGGAACTTAAAGACCTGGAGCAGAGGCTGGGCAAGGAGCTAGACCTCAGCGAGGCCGAGAAAGAATCGCAGATTCCGTGGAAAGCCAGGCAAGGCAAAACAAAATCTTGGCAGAAGAAATACCAAGGGGAGGAGAAATTTCGGCACCAGGACAGGGAGCCCAAAGTGGCCAGTGACAAAGTGGCCAAGAGACACCAAACGAAGCCCCCCAGGAGTGGAGACCACCAACGGGGACCCCGGAAAGCCAGAAAGCCGATTGAACCCCAGGAATTGTGGGAGAGGCTGGCCAAGCATCCTTACTCTGCTCCGCAGGGATGTTCTGGGGTCGCCGAATGCGCCCAGCGAGAGGGCCTGGCCCCTGTTCAGAAGAACACCTTCCTGAAGCTGGTGCAGAATTATCTAGCCGGGCTGGGCTGGGGGCAATATGTCGGCGAGTTGGTCCCAGTGCTGGAGGGTCATTTCGGCAGTGAGGGGATCTTCGCCCACGAACGCGTCAGCTTTGTGGACTTTCTGGATAAAATCGAAGATGCCCTGGAAGAGCTGGCCCGGTCTCTGGGGGTGAGCGAAGACGGGGTGGACGATTTCGAAGACGTGATCCTGAAGCAGCTTGGGGCGGCCCCCGGGCGCAGGTAAGGAAAGAAGGAAAGAAGGGAGGAGAGGAGAAAAAGGGAGGGAGGGAGGAAGGAAGAAAGGGGAGGAGGAAGAGAGAGGAAGGAAGGGAGGGAGGGAGGGAGGAAGGAAGGAAGAGGAAGGAAGAGGAGGAAGAGGGAGGGAAAAGGAAGGAAGGGAGGAGGAAGAGAGGGAGGGGGAAGGAACGAACAAACGAAGGAAGGAAGAGGAGGCGGAGGAGAGGGAGGGAAGGAGGGAGGGAGGGAGGAAGGAAGAAAGGGGAGGAGGAAGAGAGGAAGGAAGGAAGGAAGGGGAGGAGGAGGAAGAGAGGAAGGAAGAGGAGGAGAAAGAGGGAGGGAAAAGGAAGGAAGGGAGGAGGAAGAGAGGGAGGGGGAAGGAACGAACAAACGAAGGAAGGAAGGAAGAGGAGGCGGAGGAGAGGGAGGGAAGGAGGGAGAAGGAAGGAATCTGTTGAGTGATCACCTGCTCCCTTTCTTGCAGATCAACTCATGGACATGGCGCCAAAGAGCGGAGCCCTCATAAGAACCGGGCGTACGGCTAGCCGTCCTTCAGCCATCTGGACTTGGGTGGAAGTCTCCAGGGAAGAACCTTCTTAATTTCCTTGCCACGTTTTTTTTTTATGGGGTGGAGCTCTACCCCCCCTTCCTCCTTTGATCTTTATATCCCATCTTATATGTCCGGAGTGATGTCCAGTAACGCCTCCGAGGTCTCCTCCCCCACAGCCTGTGTTTTGGGGTGAATTACAGACAGTCCTCAACTTACGGCGGCAATTGAGCCCCACGTTTCTGTTGTTAAGCCAGACACTGGCTAAAGGGGGGGGGTGGGGGTTTGTCCCGTTTTATGACCTTTCTTGCCATGGTCATTAAGGGAATCACCACAGCTGACCAAGTCGGTCGCACGGTTGTTATACGAATCTGGCTTCTTCATTGATTAGTCAGAAGGTCGCAAAAGGGGATCACATTATCCCGGGACGCTGCGGCCGTCCTAAATACGAGTCAGTTGCCAAGCGTCTGTATTTTGATCACGTGACCACAGGGGTGCTGCAAAGGTCGTAAGTGTGGAAAAACCATCCTGAGCCCTGTTTTTCAGTGCCGTTGTAACTCTGAACTGAAGGAAACGTCGTAAGTCGAGGACTACCTGTATTCAGGGGAAACACCAATGTTCCTCTCTACCCCTCTGCCCGCCGATTTCTCCGGCCTCTTCACTTCTTCCTTCCCCCCCAGATTTATCTTCAAATTAGCTTAAATCTATAGGTCCCCGCCTTGCTTCCCACATGAGCCGATCAGGGCAGGCGAGAGGCTGAGCGGCACCTCGCCAAATCCAGAAGAGGCGCTGCAGAGATTGACCCAACGTGTTTCACAACACAATTGTCTGTTTTGTGAGTTCGTCACCCAGTAAAGACCAGGCCCGTTTTGTTTTAGCGGAAGAGTGGTTCAAAGACACCCCCGCCTCCCCCAAAACTTCCCTCCCCTTCCCACCCCAGCCTTGGGGGCTTACATGCCAAGGAGTTGCCCACTTTCTCTCCGCATGACACTCCCGACACTCTTATTGCCCGGTCTGTGATTGCACTGTGTGTCCAACAGCCAATAAAAGCACTGATTTAGAACAGATTTCCTTGAAACTGCTCTGGAGAAGGACGGGGCGGGGGGGGGAGGTCTTGCTCCGTAGGGGCTGGACGAGAGAGCAGGGAGAGTCTCTTTATCAGCAGCTAAAGGGAAGCTTTGAGCCGGCTTCTGTCTCTGGGCCCGGCCTACTCTGCAGGGTCGTTGTGCGGCAAAGTAGGCATGTCCCCACTCATCTTTTTCCTTTCCCTATTTTGGAATTCTGCTCCGGAAAAAATCACCTAAAAGCATCCTGGGGGGGGGGAGGAGGAAGTAGCAAATTCTGTTTCGGAGGCAGGACGGGGGTCTCTTTGTGCCTGCCAGGAGCCCTGAAGCCCCCCAGGCAACTCGATCCAGTGCAGGCACCAAGCAGGTACCTGAGTAGATCTAGGAAAGGAGAAGGGCCATGGTTTCTACCTCCCGTTTCTACCTTTCCCCATCTCTAGTGTTTGGACTGCAGCCCCCATCGTCCTCTGGCTGTGCACGATGGGTTTTTCCATCTAACCCTCTCTGGGCCCACAGCCGTGAAAGACCTTTTCAATGGAAAACACAGCCTGGAAATGCCAGTGGCAGGCAGGGAGGGAGGGAGGGAGGGAGGGAAGGAATGTAGGAAGGAAAGGGAGGGAGGGAGAGAAAGAAAAGAGGAAGGAAGGAAGGAAGAAAAAGGAGAGGAGAAGGAAGAAAGAAAATGAAAAAGAAAGAAAAAAGGAGGGAGAGAGAAAGAAAAGAGAAAGGAAAAGGAAGGAAAAGAAAGAAGAAAATGAAAAAGAAAGGGAGGGAGAGAGAGAAAGAAAGAAAGAGAAAGGAAGGAAAAGGACAGAAGGACAAGGAAGAAAGAAAATGAAAAAAAAGGGAGGGTGAAAGAGAAAAAAAAGAAAAAGGAAGAAAGAAAATGAAAAAAAAGGGAGGGTGAAAGAAAAAAAAAAGAAAAAGGAAGAAAGAAAATGAAAAAAAAGGGAGGGTGAAAGAGAAAAAAAAGAAAAAGGAAGAAAGAAAAAGACAAAAAACTGTTTTGTTATTGCTGTTTCTGGCAGGCAATGCACGTAGGCGTGGTTAGTGGAAGCCCCGCCCCCTTCGGAGCCAGCCCTGCCCCGCCTCTTCCCGTGATTCAGGCTAATTTCATTTTCTACGCTGCTGGGGCGTTTCGCTTTGTGGGACCTTTCTCCTCCCCTCCCCTCCGAAATGGTCGCGCCCCCTCTGCGCGCGGCGGAGCCCGGGCCGCTTCCATTGGTGCGAAGCGAGGGAGGCGGAAGCGCGCGGATGGAACGTTCGGGCCCGGACGAGACCATCCGGCTGGGCGGGGGTGGGAGCGGGGGAAGTTGCTGCGGCGCTCAGCTCCCGCCATGGCGCCGTGTCCGAAGCTGGTGCTGCTGTTCAGCGGGAAGCGAAAATCGGGCAAAGATTTCCTGGCCGAAGAAATCCAAAGCCGGTAATATATTTATATATACGTATTTTAAAAAGGGAAGGGATGCATGTGCAAAAAATATTGGTGGGGGTCGCATTGCATTAGAGAGGAAGGGGGCGGGCCGTTGGCATGATGGACGAGCCCACCCACCCCTCCACGTGCCTCTCTGCAAGGCTGGCACTGGTTTGGAAATGTCCCCTCCCCTCAATATTGCCCCCTCCCCTGTCCAGGATTTGCAAAGGCCTGCCCCCCGCCTTTGCACGCGTTTCTCCTAGGCATGCAGACGTGCATACAGACACGCGATCAGTGCAAAACATCAGTGCAACTAAGATGCAAAAATCCCCAATGCGGCCGCCCATTTTTGCAAAGGATAAAGTGGAAAAAAAGAATGGGGGGCAGAAAGGCCCCCTGCTTGCCCTGGAGGTGGGTGTCCACCCCCTAGATTAAATTAAAATCTAGATTTGATTAGATCTAGATTAGATCTCAACTCCCAGCAGGTCTAAATTTATTTTAGAATCCAGTTTCTTGTTCTTTAGCTGTAATCTATAGATAGGTCAATTGCTGGTTAGAGAAGGGGGTCCAGTGCCTTAACTGGGGGGGGGGAGACAAAAAAACTGGAAGTCCCTGTGGATATGAGTTGGGTGGTAAACTACTCCTGCCTCTGGAAGCTCTATCGGCGCTCTTTCCTAGCAAAACCGGGCAGAAAAGACATCTCAGTGGGCAATTGGATCAAACAGCTTCCAACTTCCAGCATCTTTCCAGAGTTTTGGGGGATCGTTTGGCCTCTGTTTTTGGGGAATTGGGAGGTAGACTGCTGCTGGCTAGAGAGGCTCTCTAAATCTGTTGACTTCTGACTTCCCTTTTCTTGTCTTTTGCTGGCAGGTTGGGGCTGGATGTTTGCACCATTCTCCGCTTATCCGGGCCTCTGAAAGAGCAATATGCCAAGGTAAATAAATATGCATAATAAAACGGATTTATTGTGCCTTATTTTTTTTTAACTATCTGGGGGGGGAGAGATCCTGGATTTATTTGAGCATGACACCCTCATTCAATAGGTAATTTAATTTAAAACTGATTGTGTTTGTTATTTGGGTTTTTTCGGTAGAATCTGATTTTATTTGAGCATGAAACGCCAATTAAATAGATCGTTTAGTTTAAAATAGATTGCTTCTTTATGTGGGTTTTTGGGGATAGAATCTGGATTGATCGGAGTGCAAAATTTTGAATTTTTTTTTTTAAAAACCACCCTGCATAAATCCTTGGTGTACTTAAAAATTGATAGGATTAAAAGGACATTGAGCGATTTGTCAGGTTCTCGCTTTAAGGCTTTTCATGGGGTGGTGAGTTGCGTAGGTGAATTAGGACCTTTTGGGGGGATTTTAAGGAACTGAATTTGGAGAATTGCAGAGGAAAATGTTGGTTTTCTTGCACGTAGGAACACGGCCTGGACTTCCAGCGGCTTTTAGATGCCAGCGATTACAAGGAGCTGTATCGGGAAGACATGATCCGCTGGGGCGAAGAACGACGCCAAAGCAATCCCGGTTTCTTTTGCCGCATTGTGGTGGAGGGCCTGACGCAACCCATCTGGGTAAGGGTTAGAGTGAATAGGCAAGCAGTCCTTGACTTAAGACCGCAGTTCAGCCTAAAATTTCTGTTGCTAAGTGAGAAGGAAGCTAAGTGAATTTTGCCCCATGTTACGACCTTTCTCGCCAGCGTTCTTAAGTGAACCGCTGCTGCTGTTAAGTTAGAAACACGGTTGTTTAGTGAATCTGGCTTTCCCCCGTTGACTTTGCTTGTGGGAAGGTCGCAAAAGGGGAGTCACGTGACCCCAGGGGGACACTGTGACCGTCATAATATGAGTCGGTGGCCAAGTGTCTGAATTTTGATCCCGTGACCGCGGGGGTGTTTACAACGGTTGTAAGGGTGAAAAAGCGTCCGTAAGTCCCTTCAAATGGTCACTAAACGAATAGTCGTAAGTCGGGGACTAGCTGAGGTTGCCTTCGGGACCAACTCCCAACACCCATCTTGGTTCCTGGGCTGGGCTGGGCTGGGCTGGGCGAATGGGGCGAATCAACTTAAAACCGGGGAGGAGCAGAATGTGGCATTCGAACCCGGGTCCCCCAAGGGGTCATTTTTTTTTTCTCCTTTCTCTCCCGCTCCCAACCTTGCAACCCAGATTGTGAGTGACACCCGCCGATCCTCGGACGTGGAGTGGTTTCGAGACGTGTACGGGGACCTGGTACAAGTCGTGAGGGTGGTCGCCACGGAGGAGACCCGGCGAAGACGGAAATGGGTGTTTATGGCAGGTAAAAGTGGGACGGTGCGAACGTGTCGGACGGAGGCCTTGCATGTGTGCGTGTTTGCAAAAGCCGGGGATGCTAAGTTTTTAGTCCTTAAGAAACTCCGGAGAACAGTGGATGGCAGCCTCTTCCAATCCGGCGCCTTGTGTGTGTGTGTGTGTGTGTGCAAAAGCCGGGAATGCTAAGTTTCTAGTCCTTAAGAGCTCCGAAGATCAGTGGATGGCAGCCTCTTTCAATCTGGCGCCTTGCGTGTGCATGTTTGCAAAAGCCAGGGCTGCTAAGTTTCTAGTCCTTAAGAAACTCTGGAGAACAGTGGATGGCAGCCTCTTCCAGTCGGGCGCCTTGGGTGTGTGCGTGTTTGCAGAAGCCACCGATTTTCCATTTGAACCGAAGCGGGAAGATCTGAAGTTTAAAACTTTTTTTCTTCCCCTCTTTCTCTCCCCCCCCCCAGGAATTGACGACGCAGAATCCGAGTGCGGGTTAGACCAAGGTGTCCCTTTTGACTGGGTCATCACCAACGATGGAGATGAACTGTCCTTAGAGGCTCAGCTGGAGAAGCTGCTCCTATTTATCCAGACCAAACTTTAGGAAGGGCTGGGTTTTCCCGGTCTCTGCTCCGCCGCTCTTTTGGGGAGGGTGGCACCTGGGGGGGAGGGGCTTAGGCTGGGGCTTGGCTGAAGGACCAAAGAGGGGTGAAGACGTTGGTGTAGGTCCTTCCCAAGCAGATGCCCCAGGCAAGGAACGAGCCATTAAACTTTGCTGTACAGCTATGAGAATTCCCTTCCTGGGGTGGAGACTCCATTCCAGAAAGTACTATAATCCAGTGCCGGTTTTTCTTCTTTAAATTTTTTTTCTCCTCCATCTCAGCAGGGCTACTACCTGTTTTTACCCCCACCTGGCAGGTATCTCGGAAGGAAGATTAATTCCCACCTTTTGATAAGTCTTGATCCCTCTCCCCATTGGTGGAAGACATAACGGGGCCCGTCTTTCGGCTTATCTCCCCCTTTTGAGGTGAGGACAGTACAGCTTCCCGCCACCAGGGGGCAGAGCAAGCCGGGCCTTTTCATCCTCCGCTTACAGCTTTGCAAATGGGGGGGGGGAATCTGATTTTCCACTGAGAAAAAAAATCCTGATTTTTGTCCTTCCACTGAAAAAAAAAAAATCCTGATTTTTGTCCTTCCACTGAAAAAAAAAATCCTGATTTTTTTCTTTCTTTCCACTATGCTCCACTTCAGTGCCTGGAGCTTGAAATTCGTGCAAGTTTTTTTTATTGTTGTTCCGATTTGATCCTTTGGAGAGAAAGAGAAAGAATCCCACGGGTGAGTGGTGGGTGGGGGAGAACATCCCACCTCTCCCACTGGAGATTTCCGTCTGGATCTGGAAATACTCCCAATGCCACCTTCCTCTGTGGTTAAAAAAAAAATCCCACCGATTCCCCACCGAGGTGGGGAAGCAACATTGCTGTGCCTTATTCTCCATCTGTCACTCTGACTTCTTCCTTCCTTCCTTCCTTCCTTCCTTCCTTCCTTCCTTCCTTCCTTCCTTCCTTCCTTCCTTCCTTCCTTCCTTCCTTCCTTCCTTCCCTTCCTCTCTCCCTCCCTCCCCAAATCTTCTATTCCCCTTGCAGGGGGCCAATTTCTCCTCCAGCCGTAGGGGTTTCATTCCAGAAAATGGGGTGGGGGCTGGGGGAAACCCCAAAAAGCCACATTCCAACATTTTGATTGCAAGCGTTTTTAAGAAGCATTCGAAATGCATTGCAAAATGCAATTCTGCAGCTCCTCTTGATTAATTTTTTTAACCATCCCCCCCTCTCCGCTTAACTCCGCTCCAGTGCTGGGTTTTATAAAGCTCCCTGTGGTGTAGGAGCCCTGGGGATCTAAAATAAGTTGGCAACTAAACAAATCAGCTTTTTTTTGCCAAATGCATTTGTATGTTGTGAAAAGCTTTGCAAGGCTGCTTCATTTTGAGGGGGGAAAAACTTGGGGAGGGGGCTGTTTTCAGCCTGGATACCCCACCGCCCTCTGAATGGGAAATGCCCTCCCAGCTGTTTGCAGGGACCCCTCCCCCCAATCTCCTGCCTCTGTTGCTGTTTTAGCCTGCAAAGGCCTCCTGTATTAGGCGTTAATTGCTAATATTAATGAGAAAGCCCGACTTCTCTCCTATTGGGTAGGGAAGTGGTGGTGATGCTCCTAATAAAGCCCATTGATTGGTTAAAAGCCCTGCCTCTCTCTCTTTTTATTGCCTTTTGAAAAACATTTTTGGGACAACCGTAACTTGGATGACAGAAGGGATGCAAAATAACAAGAGTTGAAAGGGACTTTGGAGGCCTTCTAGTCCAACCCATTTGCTCAGGGTTGCTTCTCTCCTTGGTTAGCTTCCACCTGTGGCTCCTTGTCCTGCCTTCAGATGCTTTGGAAAACAGGTGCCCCCCCTCTTTGGGGCAGCCCCTCAAATTCTGGAACCCTGCTATCATGTCGTTAAACCCTTTCCGTTCGTCCAGACACCTTGCGAAAGCAGACTGCCGAATCTGTTGCTGGAGGAAGTTAATTTCCGCTTCATGGAAATACTTTGGGTGATACACACGCACAACTGGGACTGAAGCCACATCACAAGAAGAAGAGAAAAAAAAATCAGGAAAATGACACCCCTGGAACTGATTTGGCCTCTCCTTGGATGCAGCCTTCACTGGCGGCTTCATCCCTTATAATAATAATAAAGTTGGAAGGGACCTTGGAGGTCATCTAGTCCAACCCCCTGCTCAGGCAGGAAACCCTATACCATTTCAGACACATGGCTGTCCAGTCTTTTTTCAAAAACTTCCAGTGTTGGAGCATTCACAGCTTCTGGTGGCTGTGAATGGTTAATTGTTCTCACTGTCAGGAAGTTTCTCCTTAGTTCTAGGTCGTTTCTCTCCTTGATCAGTTTCCATCCGTTGCTTCTTGTCCTGCCTTCAGGTGCCTTGGAGAATAGTTTGACTCCCTCTTCTTTGGGGCAGCCCCTGAGATACTGGAACACTGCTATCATGTCCCTCCTTATCCTTCTCTTCATTAAACTAGACATACCCAATTCTAGCAGCCATTCTTTATATGTTTTAGCCTCCAGTCCCCTAATCATCTGCAACCTGGATTGAGCGGGTGGGTTAAACCTGGGCAAGGTGGAGAGTGGGTGTGCCTACAAGGTCGTTGTGCCCTGTTGGTGCAGAATGCAGCCAGGTGTTCCCAAGGCAGGCCTAAGCAATACATTTCTCCTGCTCCTGCAGGTAGACTGCCCTTGAATGGTGAGGATCCTCAAAGAGTTAT
The DNA here is from genome assembly GCA_034064705.1 of Bothrops alternatus. Taxonomy (NCBI): domain Eukaryota; kingdom Metazoa; phylum Chordata; class Lepidosauria; order Squamata; family Viperidae; genus Bothrops; species Bothrops alternatus. Next base: position 631,803 of record JARGCV010000662.1, read on the forward strand.
GGGAGGGGGAAGGTAATTTGAGGTGCCTGCATCCGCAATATGTTCCCTTCAAGCATTTGGCTTGGCTAGAAATGCAGGCAGTGCTCAGCTTACGCCCACAACTCCACCCAAAATTTACGGAGACGGTTGTAAAGGGAGGTCTGTCCCACTTTGCTTGCCACAGTTGTTCAACGTATCTTTGCAGCGGTTAAATTAGCAACACGCATGTTAAGCGAATCTGTCTTCCCCATCGTCGGAAGGCTGCAAAAGGGGATCGCAGGATCCTGGGGGGGACGCTGCGACGGTCATAAATACAAGTCGTTGCCAGGTGTTTGGAATTTGGATCACGTGGCCACAACGGTCACTTTTCAGTGCTGTAACTTGGAACGGCCACTAAAATGGACTGTTGTGCATGTAATAAATACACTGTCCTGGCCTCCTAGCCTTGGCAGACAGTTGCAACCTGTTGAGCAAAAATGTGTCTTTCCCTTCAGAGAAAGCCGAACAAGGATGGCTGTGTTTTTGTTTTGTGTGTGTGTGTGTGTGTGTGTGTGTTTTCCTTGCAAGACAAATGGTGAAGAAAAAAAATCCCCATGTCTCAAGATGTTGAAGCTGGTCTCTTTTCCCCAGTTGTGGGAAAGGTGGATGCAAAAGCCCGAAGCTGAATTTATCGCAGCCTTTTTGACAATCCAGAAAGAATTGCAAGGCTGAGTTTTGCTTCTTGGGGACTCGTTCCAGCAGCCAGGAGATGGGAGATCCCAAAGAAGAAAATAAAATAATCATTACAGGATTCCAAAGGATGGAATAACTTTTTTTTTTTTTTTTAGCCATCCGATTTGCTCAGGTACAACTGAAAGGGTGACTCCAGACTTTCTTTGCAATGTTCCTACGTGCTCCCCTTTCTGACCCACAAAAAAAAATTAAGGCAACAAATGCAGGTGAATTTAAATTCTTTTCTTTCAAAATGCAATTTCTGCCCTGAAGGGGCTCAGAAGAGGTTAAATCAAGATTCCCGTTAGGAAGGTGAATTTTCAAAGACAGATTTATTATTTTTGGCATATTTTTCTGCAATGGAGAAGAATCCAGTTTATTGACCGAGGCCCAGAGAAAGGGGGATGCTGGCCTTCTTTGGGGACCCCCTTTTGGTAGCCTTCCCTCCGTCCCAATGGCATTCAACGTCCCTAAAATAGCCACAAGCAGGCCCGGAGTGGCCCTTAAACAGGCAGCCGTGCAACAGGTAAAGCAAAAGCCGCTTTGAGGATTTGAGGTGGAGATGGCCACTAGAATCGGAAGGAGTCATTTTTACCCCTTATTTTAAAACGGGGGAGGGGACGGGGGTCCCGGCTCCCCCAATCAGAACCTCGCCTGGCCCTAAGGGAGCCCTCCCAGCTGAAGGCTGATGGGAATTGGAGTCCGCAGGTGCTGGAGAGAACTGGCGGGGATTAAAATAAAATTAAAAAAAAAAAAAACAGAGCCTGCAGCTGGGTGAGACCAGCTCTTCCAGATGTTGGGGCGTCTACCTGCCAGATGTAAACGGGGGAGGGGGCGCAACGGCTCCTCTCTTGTTCCCCGGCCTCAAGAGACGTCGTGCCAGCCATCCAACCGGGAAAGCCTCATCCCCCCCCCTTTTTTCCAAGCCAGGCACACAGCACCACCCACCTGTTGCTTGCGCCCACCTGCCCGCTCAGCCCCTCCACGCCTCCCGGTCTCGGGTGGGGCTGGGCGGGGGCGGGAGGCGGAGCCAGGCAGGGTATTTTCCAAGCCGAATGAATGAAGCAGAGCCTGGGGGGGGGAAGGAAGTTGGGGGGGCGCAGAGAGCGAGAGAGCGAGCGCGCAAAGCAGCCAACGAATCCCGCGGTGCTGCCGGCGCGCGCACAGGCGCAGTCCTGGTGCTTTCGCCTTTGGGGAGGGGGCGCCTGCTCACCTTCTCTCTCAGCCCCTCCCCACCCCACGGGGAGGGGCGGGGCGGTGGGGGGCTGTGATGTCACCCCCTCCGCCGCCGCCCCGCCAGCCAATGAGCGCGCGCCCAGGGCAAGGGGGGCTTGGCCGGGCGCGCGTTCCCGGGAGGCGAGCGTGCCAAGGCTTGCCAGTCGCGCCCGCTGGCAGCTCGGCTGCAGCCGCCGCCGCCGCCAGCCGCCCCAGCCCCAGCCCCAGCCCAGGCTGGGCAGCCGCGGGGCCCGCTTGGATGCCCCTGCGCTGGGGCGGGCAGCGCGCTGAGCCGGGGCAGGGGCCAGGGCCGGGCGCAGGAGGAGGAGGAGGAGGAGGAGGAGGAAGAAGAAGAGGAGGAGGATGGAGCCCCCGGCGCCCTTCCTCGACTCGGGCGGGGGCGAGCTCGCCGCGCCCCACAGCCTGGCTCCCGTGGCCTCGGTGGCCCCGGCGGTGGCGGCCTCCGGGGGTCCCCTGCGCGCTCCCCCCGCCGTGGCCGCCCTGCGCCCGGCTTCCCGCCACGGCAGCCAGCCCAACGTCAGCGGCGAGCCCGGCTGGGCGGCTCCGGGCCACTCGCCCAGCTCCAGCGGCGGAGGCGGCGGCGGCGGCGGCGGCGGCGGCGCGGCCAAGCACCGGCAGGCGAGCCCGCTGGCGCACCGGCGGGACAGCAACCCCTTCACCGAGATCGCCATGAGCTCGTGCAAGTACAGCGGCGGCGTCATGAAGCCGCTCAGCCGGCTCAGCGCCTCCCGTCGGAACCTGCTGGACGCCCACCCGCCTCCCGCGCCGGCTCCGGGCCCCGACGAGGCGCAGCCGCTGCAACTGCTGGCGGCCGGCGCGCCTCCGCCGCCGGAGATCGTCATCTCCCGGGAGGACAACCACTCGCCGGCGGGGCTCCTGCACGCCAACGCGGGCGAGGGTCCGGCTCGCAAGGCGCCCCCCGCCGCCGCCGCCGCCTCGGCCTCCTCTTCCTCCGCCGGCGGCGCCCCCCGGCCGCCCCCCGCCAAGGCGCCCAAGCGCAAGAACCAGAACATCGGCTACCGCCTGGGCCACCGGCGCGCCCTCTTCGAGAAGCGCAAGCGGCTGAGCGACTACGCGCTCATTTTCGGCATGTTTGGCATCGTGGTGATGGTCATCGAGACGGAGCTCTCCTGGGGCTTGTACTCCAAGGTAGGGGGCGGGAGGAGGGGGGGCCCGGTCGGGCTGGGGAGGGGGACTCCCCCCCCAAAGGGCGCTCCAGAGCGCGCCGGACTTGGAGAGGGGGTCTGGCTGGCTGGCTGGCTGCTTGGGGAAGGGTCTTGAATCCTTCTGGATTTGGCCTTCCTCTTCCTCTTCTTCCCCAAGTTGAAAGGGGCACGGGGGTCATGGGCGGGTGGCAGACACTTGGTGGGGTTCCCCAAAGCGCACCCCGTTTGGATAGGGGGCTGGCTGGCTGCTTGGGGAAGGAAGGGACGTTCACCTCAGTGGGTCCCACTCTCCTCTTCCCCATAACTCTTTCCAAAGTTGAGAGAGGGAGGGGAGGTCACAGTGGGGACCAACCAGTTGGGGGGCTTCCTAAAGTGCGCCCCGCTTGGATCACGGTCTGGCTGTTTGGGGAAGGGCCCCCAGCGTCCACGGGTCTGTTTCTTCTGTCCCTCCTCCTCCTCCTCCTCTCCATATCTCTTTCCAAAGTTGAGCGGGGTAGGGGGTTGCAGAGGGGGTGGCAGCCAGTTGTGGGGGGCTCCCCAAAGTGCTTCCCGCTTGGGCAGAGGTCTGGCTGTTTGGGGAAGGGTCCTCAGTGTGGGTGGGCCCGGCTCGCCTCTTCCTTCTCTCCATCATTTCTCTTTATGACGTTGAGAAGAGGAAGAGGGTCCTTGAAGGGGCTAAGCCATCCAGGAAGGGCTCTCCAAGTTCATAGGGGCTAGCTGTTTGAGGAAGGGGCCTCAAGGTCAGGGGATCCAGCTCTCCTCTTCCTCAGATCACTTTCCAAAGTTGAGGGGTGGGGGGGCCACCTGTCAGGTGGGCCTCTCTAAAGCATGCCTCTCTCCTGAATACCTGTTGCAGGTACTTAGGATGGGGCTCTGGCTACTTGGGGAAGGGACCTCAACTCTTTCTCTCCTTTTCCCCCCTCCATACCTCTTTCCAAAGTTGGAGGGGGAGGGGGGCAGAGCCAAACTTGCCCCCCCTCTTTGCTCCCCTCTCTTAGTGGGCCTTCCTCTCACTCCACCCCAAAAGTTGGGCATGGGGTGATTCCTCTGTAAACCAAACCAACTTTATCTGTCTGGGGTGATGCGGGAATAAATGGAGTGGACGAGAAGAACAGACAGCCCCCTCTTGCCTTTGGCTCCCCAACTCTTTTGTTCCCCCCCACTACACTGCCCCCCCCAAGCCAAGTACTTCCCTGCCATCTCCAAGGTGATGGATTATAGTTGCTAGATAAGTGAGGTGGGGTGGGGGTGGAGAGCGAATAGAAGGAAAGGCAGGGCAATTCAGCTTCCCCAGGGTGAATAAATAACAGTTTTCTATCTGACTTCCCCCCCCCCATTACACACACTTGGTTTCTTCCGTGGCCCCCACCTGACAGGAAAAAAAATTGCTGATGGCTTTTCCATCAGGGCAATTTTGCAAATTCTGTGTGGCTTTGGCAGAGAGGAAGGGGAGGGGGGTTTATCTGGCAGGCAAAGTGGGGGGAGGGGGCTTTTCCCAGCCACTCTGCTTGAAAAGGAGAAGGGGGCAAAAAGAGAGCATGAATTCGGGCCCCTGCCTGCCAACCTCCAGGTATGTTAACCTGGGTTATCCCCACCTGTTGCGTGTATGTAGGATATGGCCAGCTGGTGGGGATGTGTAAAGAGGGAGGGGTTCTAGTGGGGAGCCCTCCCCCAGCAGGAGGGAGAAGTCGATACACCCCCTGGAGCAATCTTCTTAAAAGCCTCCAGTGACGGAGCACCCACAACTTCTGGAGGCAAGCAGTTCCACTGGTTAATTGTCCTCCCTTGTCAGGAAGTTTCTCCTTAATTCCGGGTTGCTTCTCTCTTTGGTCAGTTTACATCCGTTGTTTGTTGTCCTGCCCTCTGGTGCTTTGGAGAAGAGGGGGACCCCCCCCTTCTTCTTTGGGGCAGCCCCTCAAATATTTCAAGACTGCCATTGCGTTCCCCGCATGTTCTTCTTTTCATTAAACTAGCCATTCCCCAATTCCTGCGACTGGTCTTCGTATGTTTTAGCCTCCAGTCCCCTGATCCTCTTCGTTGCTCTTCTCTGTGCTCTTTCCAGAGTCTCGACATCTCTCTCTCTCTCTTTTTTCTAATATCGTGTCCACTAAGGAATTGGCACACGAGACATGGGATAGAAAAGGTGGATAGAGAAAAATTCTTTTCTCTATCACACAATACCAGGACAAGGGGGCACTCCCTAAAGCTCATAGCTAAGAAAGTGAGGACAAATAAAGGGAAATATTTCTTCACCCAGAGGGTCCTTGGTTTATGGAATTCACTTCCTGAAGGGGTCGTGACAGCTGTCAGCCTTGACAGCTTCAAGGCAGGGTTAGATAGATTCATGGAGGCCAAGTGTATCGGTGGCTATTAAAACGGATGTCCATGTGCCGCCTCTATGTTGGTTGAGGCAGGCAGGATTCCCTTGGGTACCATTTGTTGGGGGTCAAGGGAAAGGGAGGGTTTTGCCTTCTCTTTCTGCTCAAGATCCCCATGGACAATTGGTGGGCCACTGTGGGACACAGAATGCTGGACTCGATGGGCTTTGACCTGATTCAGCAGGGCTCTTCTTATGTTCTTATGTTCTGTGACCTGCCCAATCTCGGCTTCCTTTCCGCCTGTGATTTTTTTTAATTTTTTTATTTTTTTTTTTGCTTTTCTCTGGCCAAATCTCGCCCACCCGAGACGTCTGGGTATGGCTGATAAATTTCTACTTATTTATTTATCACATTTCCTGACTGCCCATCGGACTTGTGTGTCTCTCCGGGTGGTTAACAAATCATTCATCCAGCCTGGCACAAAAGCCGGGGGGGGGGGAAGCCGGTGTTTTCCGACTGCAGGTGTCCTCCCATCCATTTTGCGATACAATCTCCCAATGCTGGTTTACTCGCCCAGCCACAATTCAGCAGAGGGTAGAGCAGCCAGCTTTTGAGTGAGCAGAGTTAGCCAGTGGAAGGGGTTTCGTGCAGGTAAGGAGGCCCCTTGGTTGTTGTTTTTTTCTCGAAAGCATCTGGAACTGGGAGAAAATCTTTATGGACTTGAGGACGAATTATTCAATTAATCTTTAAGCCAGCCTTTCTCAATCTTGGCAGCTTTAAGACAGCTGGACTTCAACTCCCAGAATCCCCCAGCCAGCATTCTTTAAGATGGGTGGATTTCAACTCCCAGAATCCCCCAGACAGCATCCTTTAAGAGGGGTGGATTTCAACTCCCAGAATCCCCCAGCCAGCATTTTTTAAGAGGGGTGGATTTCAACTCCCAGAATCCCCCAGCCAGCATCCTTTAAGAGGGGTGGATTTCAACTCCCAGAATCCCCCAGCCAGCATCCTTTAAGAGGGGTGGATTTCAACTCCCAGAATCCCCCAGCCAGCATCCTAGTGAACTTGAAGATGGGTGCTGGCTGGGGGATTCTGGGAGCAGACCTCCACCCATCTTGAAGCTGCCAGAATTGGTAATCCCTGTTCTGCTCTGTAGCTGCCTGCTTTATGATTAGAAGAAAAGTAAACACCCAAGCTATTAATAATCCTGAATTATGCCCACCCCTCCTTTCCTACCCTTGTGGGTCAGCTCTATTGTATTAAACACACACACACACACACACACACACACACACACACACACACACACACGGTTCGTTTGGCAGGAATCCCCTTGCGTGGGTGGCGCAGAGGAGATGGGACTTGTAACAGCTGCGCCCAGGGCGAGCAAAGAATTCCCTTCCTGCGGGGCGGGTAGCTATGGCACGGGGCCAGCCCGGCTGCAGGCAGATCTGGCTCTTTTCCTAATTGATTTCGGAAAGTCCTGGCTGAAAGCTGGTTTCTTCCCAAGGCTGCTTTTTAGCAAAATCAGTCGCCAGCATCGATCCTAGATTCCCCAAGCTGGAAGGAAGAGGGCTTCTCTGTTGACCCCGGCTAGGGAAGCACAGTTTGGCACGGTTTGGAGGGAATCCTGCCTAAAAGTGATCTTATTCTTTTCCCGTCAAGCCGAGATATGAAGACTTGACCAGCATCCGATGAAAAGGCCCTCTGGACCCAGTTTTCCGTCGATGGTAGTTTGTTGAGTCGGCTCTATGATCGTCTCTTTGGGGGCCTCGTGCTGAGCCGTTGAGTGTGATTGGCGATCTTGCCAACTCAGGCCTTGCCTCAGCAGCCCGGTACTGTAAGCCAGGTTTTCCGTCCATGACAGTTTGTTGAGTCAGCTCTACAGTGGGCTGTTTTGGGGCCTCGTGCTGAGCCGTTGATCGTGATTTGCAATGCCCAGCAGATGGGTTGGCTTCTTGCCAACTCAGCCCTCACAAAAGAAACCCCATTGCCTCAACCACCAATTTGGGGGCTGGACTAAATGATCTCTGAGGTCCAGGTCTTCCTTCCACGAGGGGGAAAAAACCTGGCATTTTGGGTGAATTAATCGATCAGATGTCAAAGTTATCCAGCTAGACAGCTTTGCTCCCTCAGAATTTGACTTTCATCCCTGTTCTTCACCCCACTTGCCCGTGGCCAGCTGAAAAATCTTCCAGGCAAATACAAGGCAGTCCTCAAACTTACGACGGCTCATTTAAAGTTACAACGGCACTGGAAACAGGGACTTAAGACCGTGTTCCACACTTACGACGGTTGCAGTGTCCCCGTGGTCACATGATCAAAATTCAGACGCCTGGCGACTGACTCATAATGACGACAGTCCCAGCGTCCCAGGGTCATGTGATCCCCTTTTGCGACTGTGTTAGTGACCGTGTTATTAACTTAACAACTGAGGTGATTGATTGTGTTATTGATTGTGTTCCTTTCTCAACCCAGGTTACAGACCGAAAACATTAGATTTGGATCAGAAATAATAATAATAAAAAAACCAAACTGGGTTTATTTCACGGAGAGAATGGTTTTTTGTCTCCGCGGGAGGCTCAAATTAGTCAGGTTTATGTCTTTTTCACCTTTTTTTTTTCCTTGTTGTAGTCCTGGAAAAATAGGACATATTTCTCCGGAGGGATATATTTTTTTTCTTCTGTTTTTCCAACACAGAGAAATCGATGATCGGTGTGGAAAAAAATACCTCAGATCTATTCTTCTAATTCCTGAGGGAAATCTTCATTCTGATTTTAAATCTGTTTTTGTTCCTTCGCTGTGCTAAAGGTTACCCCGACTTCCATCGCTTTGATTTTTAGGGGAATTTCCGGAAGTCTCTGTGGTAATAATGTTCCAGCCGAAAAATAATAAACCTAGACCTCAGCTTACGACCACATTTGAGCCTCTTTCCGTTGCTAAGAGAGATGTTTCTTCAGTGAGTTTTGCCTCGGTTTATGACCTTCCTTGCCTAAAGAAATCGCTGCCGTCGTGTCAGTCGTGTGGTTAGGAAGTTGCTTTGTGAGTGAAAGGTGCAGTTTCCAACTTTGTATTCCTCGACTTACGAACGCAAGCCCAAAATTTCTGTGGCTCAGTGAGAAAGTTATAATAATAATAATAATAATAAAAGTTGGAAGGGACCTTAGAGGTCATCTAGTCCAACCCCCTGTTCAGGCAGGAGACTCTATATTTAAGTCAGCTTTGTACCATTTTACAAGCATTCTGGCCTAGGTCGGTTTTGTTGCCAGCAAGACATTTTTCACAGCTCTTTTCTGGCTTGGATTTTTAAAAGGAAAGGGCACCAAGGGGTGATCATTGATTTCACTGGCTAGGGACGGGAGGGAAAGAAAGTTCCAGAGGGAACGAAATCGGAAAGGTAGGAGCGGTTGACAAAACGGGGTTGAGAGGGTGCTAGACAGCTAGTCCTCGACTTACGACGACAATTGCTAAGCGAGACCCGTGGTGAACTTCGCCCCCTTTCACAAACTTTGTTGTTAAGTCACACGATTGTTAAGTGGCTTCCCCAGTGTCAGGACGCTGCGAAAAGGGATCACAGGAACCTCCCCGCCAGGATATGGCGACCGTCATAAATACGAGTCAATTGCCAAAGTGTCTGAATTTTGACCGCCTGACCCTTTTTTGTAAGGGTCCTAAATCCCTTTTTCCTGTGCCGTTTTATCTCCAGACGGTCGCTAAATGAGTCGTGGGTAAGTGGAGGATTTACCTGAATTATTTTAACAGGTCGGGTGGCGACTGGACCGCTGGGGGGATGACCCATCCATCTAAATCTTATTTTTTGAAGGGGGTCAGTCGTATCGCCTGTGCAGAGAATGAATAAAATATATTTAATTTTAAGCTTTGCCTGCTCAGTACGAGGAAGGGTTTGTGTGTGTGTGTGTGTGTGTGTGTAGTTGTGTACCTTCACAACTTAACCTCTAATATTTCTCTTCTTTGCAGGGGTCCATGTTCTCCCTGGCCCTGAAGTGTCTCATTAGCTTCTCCACCGCAATTTTACTGGGGCTGATTATTGCGTATCACACCCGGGAAATCCAGGTATTTAAGAGAGATTCGACGCAATCCGACATTTGAATGTGCTTGCTTTGATTTCTTCTTTTAAGGCTTCAGCAAAGCGGGAGACGGTTCAGCCAGGCTGTTTCGATTTTGCTTTTAATATGAGAGATAGCACAGAGATTTGGAGTTTTTTTAAAAGTGTTGGGTCCCGAAGGGGTCATCAAGATGGGCTCAGATTGAGTGACTGGCCTGTCTTTGCTTAATAGTTCTTTTTTTATTACTATTTTGGCAAAGCCACGCTTTCTCACCTGACCTTTTGCCGCGGTTTCAACTGGGTATGAATCAGCAGGCATCCCCAGATATTAAAAATAAAGAGAATGATCCAGCTGGGAGGATGGATGGATGGAGAGACAGGCAGGCAGGCAGGTGTTGACCAATAGAGAGAGTTTAGATAATTGGTTTTGAGCAGTATATTTCTCACCCTGACAGGTGTCGGATTTCAATGGGCAGAATTCCCCAGCCAGCGCCTGGTCATAAGTTGAGGACTAAGTATAGAACAGAACAGTGTCTGCCCAGCTGGCTGGGGAATGGATCTGAAAGCTGTCAAGGTGGAGAGACACGGATCTGGAGAGATAGCAGAGAGACAGAGAGCTGGGATAAGGAGAGATGATAGATAAAGGGTTTTTAGAGAGAGGGAGTTTATTTGAGGGGTAAATGGAAGTTTGGATAGATAGGCAGAGAGGCAGACAGGTGAGGAAAACAGGGAAGGAGGGAGAGAAGAAAAGGAGGGAGGGAAAAGGAAGGAAATAGATAAAATGAGGGAGGGAGGGAAAGAAGGAAGGAGGGAATAGCTAGATAGACAAGGGAAGGAAGGGAAGGAAAAGAAAAGAAAATAAATCCTTCCTGCCTGCCTGCCTTCCTTCCTTCCTTCCTTCCTTCCTTCCTTCCTTCCTTCCTTCCTTCCTTCCTTCCTTGTCTATCAATCTATCTGTCTGTCCGTCCATCCATCCATCCATCCATCCATCCATCCAACTATCTATCTATCTATCTATCTATCTATCTATCTATCTATCTATCTATCTATCTATCTATCTATCTATCTATCTATCTATCTATCTATCTATCTATCTATCTATCTATCTATCTATCTACCTACCTACCTACCTACCTACCTACCTGTCTATCTGTCTATCTATCTATCTACCCCTTCCTCCTCTCTCTCTTATTTAACTTTTCCTTCGAAGAGAATTTCTCAATCTAGATGAGACCCCCCCACACACCAAGCCCTGGGGAGATCCATTGGCTCTGTGGCACCACCAGCATTCCACCGCTGTGGGTCTCCATGGTTACAGGAGCATCGTTCCAGTGTGCCTTTCATTCTCAGGCATCTCAAATGAATCCTGATTTCATTCAGGCTTTTTGCTTTGAGTTGGGCTCTGTTGAAATAGAAGGAAGGGGATTCTGCCAGTAGTTCTCAACACTTTTATTTTTATTTTATTTTATTTTATTTTATTTTATTTTATTATATTTTTTTATATTTTATTTTATTTTATTATTTTATTTATTTTATTTTATTATCTATCTATCTATTTATCTATCTATCTATCTATCTATCTATCTATCTATCTATCTATCTATCTATCTATCTATCTATCTATCTATCTATCTATCTATCTATCTATCTACTTCCCTCCATGTTTTCCTTTCCTCCTGCCCTCCTCCCTTTTTCCTCCCTCCCTCTCTTCTTTCTTTCCTTTCCTCCCTCCTTCCCTCCTTCCTTTCCTCTCTTCCCTATTTCCTTCCTTCCTTCCTTCATCCATCCATCCATCCATCACACCAAATCAGTTGCCCTGGATTTAAGGCGTCCATGGCACTTTGGTAGCCATTCACATTGGGGGAGGGGTCTGCTTGCTCATGGAGGGGGGACCCCCCCTTTGTCCTCCCTGCTTGTGGCCACAGAGGGATGGGTCCCTCTCAGCTGGAAGGCTGGCTGCCAAAGAGCAGAGGTTTCTCTGGGTTAATCATCATCATGTTGCCCTGTTGAGCTTCTGGCTGACCCCTGGCCCATGGATTCCTCTCCTCCGGAGAAGAGATCCAGATCCTTTAAGACAAGCTAGGACAATTCCCAGCAAGACGATGCAGGAATGAGAAGGCGATTTGACCAGGTTGTGCAATAAATCCGGTGTGCACGAATGCGCCAGAAAAAAAAAAAGCAGAGCTTTACGGTAAAAACATGCACACGGGAAAATTGTGGGAAAATGCTGATTACATTCCTTCTTCCCTCCTTCTCCGGATCGTGCCAAGCCAAGAATCTTTCTGAACCTTGCCTGTTGCAACATCTGGCTTTGTCCCAGCCAGATGTCTCTTTCCTTGGAGCGGACAAGCCACAATTGGTCATCTTAGCTAAGAAGAGAAACATCTGGATCAACTCTGGACTTCTAGCCTGGACATTGAGTGGAGAAAGTTGATGAAAGACTTGAAAAGCAACTTTTTTTTCCCCCAATATAAAAATTCTTTTATTAAAACAATCAACATTGAACATAAAAACATATTATGCAGCAATCATCATGGCACCTGATATACAACACTAAGTATTAGTCTTTGAAAACGTCTGAATTAGTAAGCCTTTTTCCACTCCTCGCGTCTAGCCTCAACTATACTCCTGTTACACTTTATTTGATTGGTGTTTCTCTTATCTGGTTCAATATTAATGTGGTCAACATTAAGCATAAGATCCTATTGCTAAGCAATCATCCTAGAACATAGCATACAACATTAGGTATTAATCTTTGTAAACACCTGTTTTAGTAAACGTTCTTCCCTCCTCCCTTCCATCTTCAAGTATACTCCAAATACATTTTGTTTGATTGGTGTTTCTCTTATATATGGTCTATCTACTGTATCTAGTCTATCGCATATTGTGCGTTTGCGCTTCTGAATTGACTTCATCCCATTACTAGTGCAAACTTTTATAGTCCCTAACCGGAGATCCTGAGGTAAAAGTTTCATATCCTGAGGTAGAGATTCAGTCCGTTTTAACAATATTAAAGCAAACAACATGAGTCATAAGTTTATGTTAAGAGGCATTAGTTATAGAACATATACATTCAACATTGGGTGTTAGTTTTTGTAAACATTTGATTTGTTAACCCTTCTTCCCTCCTCCCATCGAGCCTCAGCTAAACGCCAGCTGCATTCTGTTTGATTGGTGTCTCTCTTGGATATAGTCTATCCACTGTTTCCAGTCCGTCAAAAATTGTTCATTGGAGCGATTTTTCAAGTACGCTGATATTTTCGCCATTTCCGCCAAATTTGTTACTTTCACAGTCCATTCTTCAATAGGCGGTATTTCCGGATTCTTCCAGTATTGTCCCACCAACAATCTTGCTGCTGTAATTAAGTTCAAAAATAAATTTGTCTCTGAGGTAGTGAAGTCCTTTGTGATCCCTAACAGAAAAGCCTGGGGTAGAAATTCTATACGCTTTTTTAAAATAGTTTGGAGTGTCCACCATATCTTCCTCCAGAATGCTTTGATTTTTCTGCATGTCCACCATATGTGAAAGTAAGTAGCCTCCCCGTCCCCGCACCTCCAGCATTTGGGCTGGGAGTCCGGGTAGATGAGTGATATTTTTTTTCGGGTCTAGGTGCCATCTATAGAACATCTTGTAGAAGTTTTCCCTTAAGTGTTGCGATTTCGTGAATTCTACATTCCTCACCCAGATTTTCTCCCACGTGAAAAGCAACTTTTTTAAAAGGAGAATTAGGCTGCACCAGATAGCTTGACACAGAAAACTTCTGGTTGTTTTTGTTGTTTTTGTTGTTGTTCTTTTCTTTCTTTTGTTGAGTCATTTACAGAGGAGGACACGGCTATTTTAATGATAATTACTTGCTGCGTGTTCCTGCTCAAAGTCCTCTTTCGTGTGCCCTCTTTCGTGTGCCGTGTCAAGCCGGGTCTTTATTCTCCAAAATCGTCAGACATGTTCAGACCCTTAAAAAAAATATCTTTTTTCCTTTACTTGCCGGCAAAAAAAACAAGGCAACCAGTTTGTCAATAATTGCCACTTTCCAGCCAAGAAGAGGCTGGATCCTGCTTGGTTTTGTTGCCAGCAAGAAATCTTTACGGCTCTTTTCCGCTTGAATGTTCAAAAGAAAGGGCACCAAGGGGTGATCATTGATTTCACCGGCTCTGGACGGGATGGGAAGAAAATTCCAAAGGGAATGAAACTGGAAAGGCAGGAGCAGTTGACAGAACAGGGTATTGAAAGGGTATTGAACTAGTCCTCGACTTACGACGACAATTGAGCGAGGGGGGGAGTGTATGTTTCTTGAGGACTAAGAACTTGGCTCTGAATGGGGTTTTTTTCTCTCCCCCCCTCCCGCTTTCCCCTGGCTAGCTTTTTGTGATCGACAATGGGGCCGACGACTGGCGGATCGCCATGACGTACGAGCGCATCCTGTACATCAGTTTGGAGATGCTGGTTTGCGCCGTGCACCCCATCCCGGGCGAGTACAAGTTCTTTTGGACCGCCCGGCTGGCTTTCTCGTACACGCCTTCCCGGGCGGAAGCCGACGTGGACATCATCCTGTCCATCCCCATGTTTCTGCGCCTCTACCTGATCGCCCGGGTGATGCTCCTGCACAGCAAGCTCTTCACGGACGCCTCGTCCCGCAGCATCGGGGCGCTCAACAAGATCAACTTCAACACCCGCTTCGTGATGAAGACTCTCATGACCATCTGCCCCGGCACTGTGCTCCTGGTCTTCAGCATCTCCCTCTGGATCATCGCCGCCTGGACCGTGCGGGTCTGCGAGAGGTGAGCCTCCGGCAGGCGGCGGCTTCAGTTAACGGTCGTGGCGTTCACTCAGCGACCGCCAGGAGGAAGCGGTGGGGTCAGGGGAGGGGAGGGGAGGGGAGGACCTGCTTAAGGATGGGCACGGCTGAGGAGCGCAAGGCCCGGCTCAAATACGGTCATCTGTCGAAGAACGACTGGGGGTCATCATCTGCCGTTCAGTTGGTCTGTTGGGGAAGAAGGGAGGTAGGAAGAAAGAGTGATGGGTAGATCCTGATTGAATTCAGATCCTGGTTCTCTCTGGGAGGTTAGAGGGATCCATCTCTCTCTCTCTCTCTCTCTCTCTCTCTCTCTCTCTCTCTCTCTCTCTCTCTCTCTCTCTCTCTCTCTCTCTCTCTCTCTCTCTCTCTCTCTCTCCCCTCTCTCTCTCTCTCTCTCTCTTCTATCTATCTATCTACCTACCTACCTACCTACCTACCTATTTCCCATCTTTTGCTTCTGTCTGTCTATATCTATCTATCTATCTATCTATCTATCTATCTATCTATCTATCTATCTATCTATCTATCTATCTATCTATCCATCTATCCGTCTGTCTGTCTATCTATCTATCTATCTATCTATCTATCCATCCATCCATCCATCCGTCTGTCTATCTGTCTGTCCGTCCGTCCGTCCGTCCGTCCGTCCGTCCGTCCGTCCGTCCATCCATCCATCCATCCATCCGTCCGTCCGTCCATCCATCTATCTATCTATCTATCTATCTATCTATCTATCTATCTATCTATCTATCTATCTATCTATCTATCTATCTATCTATCTATCTATCTATCGATCTAATCTAGAGAGGCTTTCCACCTTCTTTGTCATCTCCCTTTCTGCTGGGCTGGCTTTATCTGGGAAAATTCTAGCTGCCGGAAAAGAGGCATGTGTAACACTTACACACACACACACACACACACACACACACACACACACACACACACACACAGAGAGAGACAGACAGACAGACAGACAGACAGACACACACACACACACAGAGTTCGACACACAAATTCTTCTGGCTGCATCTTTTCTTGACATCCACGTGGGGTGTAGGCGGGACTCCCTAACAACCAGAGAAGAGAGACCCAGCCGAGAGCCACCTGCCTCCTGAAGGGCTCTGGGTGCGAAATTAGCCAAATCAAGGAAAGGGGGGAGGGGGATGGTGAGAAGTCCATGGCTTCCTGCAAAGCTTTCTTTTCCTCGGCAAAACTTCCCCGGCTGTTCTATTTTGTGTGTGTGTGTGTTTGTGCGCACCACAGCATTACTCATGGGTGTGAAGAGATGGGGAAAGCAGTGTGCGTGTGTGTTTGCGCTGTCAAGAGGGACACACCCGGTTGCTTTTCACACTTTCTGGGACTCCCCCAAAGTGTGAAAAACGGGCTGAATGTTAATTGGGTTATCCGGAAAGGGGGAGAAAAAATAATTAAGCCCAGACTTTTTTTTTTTTTTTTAAATTGGTTTGGTTTTGCCTCTTGCTTGATTTTATTTTTGGTCTTATGGAATTTTCCACTGGAATTGTTTGAATAAAATAAAATAAAATTTGCAAAGTGGGTGGGGGGAAAGAAAGTGGGTTATCCACCCACTCCATCTCTGTCTTAGCTTTGAAAAAATAAAATTAGATGCCGTATCAATCCCCACATGATTCAGAGAATCATTTCAGGCCTAAAAGCTTCCCATCTTGAACCGGAGGGAGGGGGAGGGCAAAAGCCCCTTGCAGACCCTCCCCAGCACCTCCAGCTTCTGTCTCTTCCCCCCCCCCAGGGAGTCCCATTTTTTTTCAGATTTGGAGGGTGGGGCAAGCAACAGTCCTGGAAGGGAGCCCTTAGCCTCTTTCTTCAAATGGGTTGGTGTCTGGATCCATCCTCCCTGTCCTTTTCTCCTTCACAAGCCATAGGGACTAGAAACTTAGCCTGGTGCAGGAAAGTGAACTTTCTCATACAAGCTCAGAAAGGTCTTATGTGTTTTCCCTTCGGGAACGCTCAATTGCCCCGGGAGGAGCGGCAGGGGAATTCTGGGAGTTGAAGTCCATACTTCTTGCTATGTAATTCTGGGAGCTGAAATCCACCAGTCTTAAAGCCTGCTGGCTGGGGAATTCTGGGAGTTGTAGTCCACCCATCTTCGAGTTGCAGAGGTTGAGAAACACTGGTCTGGACACACTAGCATCCGCAGAACGCCAGTGAAACATCCCAAGGACGTTTGCTAATTTAGATTAGCCAGGCTGTTGTCTCCCATCGTGGCAACATCTGTCCGGTTCCCTCCCCCCCCCCACCCCGTCCAGTTTTTACACTTCTGAATATGACACCAAAGCCCTTGAAAATGAAAATAATCTCCTTTATCTGGAAATTTTCTGCAAGGCCCCCAACCTCTATCCTCTGGGATTATTACGCTCAGTTTTCTGGCTTGGTGAGAGCCCGTTAATGACTATTGATTGTTCTCTCTCTTCAGCCAAAGAGAAAAGGTAGATTCCGGTTAAGCTTCTTTGCAGGCCCCTGAAAGACAGCTTCATTATGCATTGCACAGATCTATAATTTATTTATTTTTTATTTTTCCAGAGGCAGGATTAGATCTTGGCTTCTGCGGCCCGACATCTGTGAGCCGAGAAGACTTAAAATTGGAATTTCCTGGTCTGGAAGCAAAGAGTTACTCAGTCATGAGATGTTAACGAAGAATTTGTGTTTGAAGAGGGCTTCAGTTCCCAGAATCCCCCAGCCAATATGCTTTAAGATGGAAAAACCTCAAACTCCCAGAATTCCACAGCCAGCATGCTTTACAATGGCTGCACGTCAATTCCCAGAATTCCTCAGCCAGCATGCTTTAAGATGGGTGGACTTCAACTCCCAGAATCCCCCAGCCAATATGCTTTAAGATGGAAAAACTTCAACTCCCAGAATTCCACAGCAGCATGCTTTAAGATATGTGGACTTCAACTCCAGAATTCCTTGGCCTGCCTGCCTGCTGGCTGGGAGATTCTGGGAGTTGAAGCCCACCCCTCTTAAAGCAGGCTGGCTGGGGAACCCTGGGCATTGAAGTCCACTGTTTTCCAGTGGCCGAGCTTATTTATTTTATTTATTTTCCGATTTCTACACCGCCCCTCTCCCGAAGGACTCGGGGCGGTGTACAGCCCAAAATTAAGAACGTATCAATTTACAAAAATTAAGATAATTAAGAATAAATTAAACAATTTGGCCATAAATCCCATTTAAACCCAATACATTATATATCTTAAAAATAACTCAATCCCCTAAAACAATTTTAACCTTGCTGGAGCCGGAGCTTCTATGCCAGGCCGGCATATCGGTAGAAGCTTGAGCAACGCTCCTCCAGAGGGCATCCAGCTGGGGTTCCAAATCTATGACAATCCTGTTGGTGCCCCCTGATTGTGGCTGTGTCATTTCACCCCAGCGACCTGCGTTTCTTCGGCAGGTACCATGACCAGCAAGATGTGACCAGCAACTTCCTGGGCGCCATGTGGCTGATTTCCATCACCTTCCTGTCCATCGGCTACGGCGATATGGTGCCCACACCTACTGTGGAAAGGGTCTGCCTGCTCACGGGGGGATCATGGTAAGGCACGAAAAATCTCCTTTTTAAAAAAAAATAAATAAATGCTCACGTTTCAGGCATAAGAGCTTCGGCTCAGCTCTGGGGCTTCCCAATATATTGGATTTTTTTTTTTTTTTGACCCTCCCAAGTTTGTTGAAGGGTGGGAAGTGGTTGCACGCGGATTGATTTTCCCATGGCCCTTTGGATATCAAGACTGAACTCACCATCCCCTGGTGATTGGCCCAAAGTCACCCAGCCAGCTTCCTAGTTATGTTCCCTAAAATAAAGCCTCCCTGTATAAGAGCAGTCTACCTCTTAAATACATCTTCCCTTCCTCCTGGCCAATTTTGGGTTTTTTGTTTTGTTTTGTTTTTTCAAAAATGCTGGCAGGCCCTTGTGAGAAACAGGATGTGGAACAACTGGGATCCCTGTCAATCCAGAGCAGGTCCAGATGTTCCCCTGCCCGGATTCCCAGCTCCAGCTGGGCTCCGTCTGCAGCAGCTTGTCCACCCATCGGGTTAAGCAACGCTGCTTGCTTTCTTTTTCTTTCTTTCTTTCTTTCTCTTCTTTTCTTTCTTTCTTTCTTTCTTTCTTTCTTTTCTTTCTTTCTTTCTTTCTTTCTTTCTTAAAAAAGTCTTATTTTCCGTGCTGCTGTCTTTGGTTCATTTATCTTTTATTTGGGGAATGGTCTGATCGGCGTTGCCTGGCTGGGCGGGAGAAATGGGATTGCAAAGGAGGGTTGCGGATCTTTCCCAAGTGTGGAAGCGATGGCCTTGCCAAAGGGATGGCGAAGAATTCCAGAGCAGAGGGAATTCGGCTAGGAAGGTGGAGGTTGTAGAACTCAGAGCTCTGAGGGGGGTGTGCTGCGACCTCTCTCTCTCTCCCTCTTTTCTATCTATCTGTCCATCCGTCTTGTCTATCAGTTCCTATCTCTCCGTCCATGTTCTGTTGTATAATTCCATCTCTCCATCATCCAACTCTCTCTCTCTTCTATCTCAGTCTCTCTTTTCTATCTTCTATCTCCTCCTCCTTCTCTTCTCTCTCCCTCCCCTCTTTTCCTTCTTTCCTTCTTTTCTTTCCTCCTTCCTCACCTTCTTTCCTTACTTCTCCTCCCTCCTTTCCTTTCCTTTTTTCCTTCTTCCTTCTTTCCTCCTTTCTTTCTCCCTCCTCCCTTCTTCTTTCCTTACCTTCCTCCCTCCCTCCTTTCCTTCCTTTTTTCCCTCCTTCCTTCTTTCCTCCTTTCTTTCCTCCCTCCCTCCCTTCCTTCTTTCTTACTTCCTCCTCCCTCCTTTCCTTCCTTTTTCCTTCCTTCCTTCTTTCCTCCTTTCTTTCCTCCTCCTCCCTTCCTTCTTTCCTTAGTTCCTCCCTCCCTCCCTTCCTTTTTCCTCTCCCTCCCTCCTTTCTTTCCTCCCTCCCTCCTTCCTTCTTTCCTTACTTCCTCCCTCCCTCCTTTCTTTCCTTTTTTCCCTCCTTCCTCTTTCCTCCTTTCTTCCTCCCTCCCCTCCCTCCTTCTTTCTTACTTCTCCCTCCCTTCCTTTTTTCCCTCCCTCCTCCCTTCTTTCCTTCCTCCCTTCCTTCCTTCCTTTCTTTTCTTCCTTCTTCCTTCCTTCCTTCTTCACCACTGGAAGTTTTCAAGAAGAGGCTGGATAGCCACTTGCCTGAAATGTTGCAGGGGGTTGGACTAGAAGATCTCCAGGTTCCCTTCACTCTGTTATTCTGGCTGGTCTGTCCTGGCGAGGAGAGCGTGATAGGATAGCTTTGTCAGCCAACTGGAGTCTCTGTGCTCGCGTGAACAATAGCCAAGAGTCTGGTTTAGTGTTTACTGCCACATTAAGTGAACGATGTGATGGTAACCAGCTGAGATTCTTGTTCCCTTCGCACAAGAGTTTCCCAGCTACAAATAATCCTCCACTTAGGAGCACAACTGGGACCCAAACTGCCAACCCTTGCTAAGCCATGTTACTAAGTGAGTCACGCCACCATTTTACGACTGGTGTTGCCAGCTTCCCTCATTGACCTCGCTTGTTTGCAAACTCCCTGGGAAGGTCATAAATGGTGATCATGTGACTACACACACACACACACACACCCTGCAAATAACACACACGTTGCCAAGCGCCCAGAACCCTGATCGTGCTACGACGGTCATAAGTGTGAGAACGGATCACAAGTTACTTCTTTTCCCCCAGCAGCAGCGTGAACCGCCGTCAGCCCGTTTCTCTCCCTTGGAGCTGAGCTTAAAAAAAATGGCATTGTTGGATTTTTGTTCTTTTTTGTTGTTGTTGTGTTTTTAAAGCTGTCACTTTGCTGTCACTTCTAAGAATTTCTTTCTTTCTTTCTTTCCTTCCTTCCTTCCTTCCTTTTTTTTTAAACAAAAATGGCTCTTTGGGGAGGAAAACACCCCCTGTGCATATTAAACTGCAAGACGGTTGCCGTGTTTGTGTGTGTGTGTGTGTGTGTGTGTATGAGAGAGAGAGAGAGAGAGACAAGGCTGGGACACAAAGCGTCAGTGCAAATTGGGTTTTTTTTTTTCCTTACAAGGAGGCTCCAGAATCGAGATCAGATCTGTTAATTACAGAATCTGTTATGCTCAGACAGGTTTCGGTTTTAATCTCCAGAGGAGGGGAGGGGAGGGGAGGGGGGGAAAGGGCTTCCATTTAATAGAGACAGACTGAGTTGATGCGTACCGCCTGGGAGCGTGTCCACACATCTCAACACCCAGCCTCCACCGTGAAAAAGGGGGCCAGAGGGAGCGTGGAAGGCTGGGAGAGGATGGAAGGAACGTGAGCTGTAAACAAGCACCAGGAATCCTTTAACTCATCAACAGCAGTCCAACCCTGGTAACACACACACACACCACACACACACACACACACACAACAGAATTGCAGAATCAGAGAGCTGGGAGGGTGCTCGGAGGTCCCCTAGTCCAGCCCCCTGCTTCAGCAGCAGGAGACCAGCCTAGACCGATTCAGACAAAGGGTGTCCAGTCTCTTCTTGAAAACCTTCAGGGATGGACAAGGCAGGGAGGTAAGAAGGAAGGAAAAGAGACAGAAAGAAAGAAAGAAAGAAAGAAAGAAAGAAAGAAATAAAGAAAGAAAGAAAGAAAGAATAGCAGAATCACGGAGCAAGCAAGTTAACAAAATAAAAAGGGACCTTGAGGTCTTCTAGTCCAACCCCCTGCTATACCATTCTTCCTTCCTTCCTTCCTTCTTCCCTGCTCCCTCCTCCCTCCCTCCCTTCTTCCTTCCTTTTTCCCTCCCTCCTCTGTTCCTTCTCCTTCCACATCCTCCTCCCTTCCTCTCTCCCTTCTTCCTTCCTTCTTTCCGTCTTCCCTCCCTCCCTCTCCATCACTGGAGGTTTTTAGAAGAATCTGGACAGCCATTGGTCTGAAGTGTTCTAGGGCCTCCTGCTAGAGCGAGGGTTGGACTAGATGACCTTCAAGGTCCCCTCCAGCTCTGTTGTTCTCTTCACTTGCTCCCCTTGCTTAGGAATGGAAATTGTGGCCCCACCTACAATCGATCACAAGCGGCATCCGAGGGCGGGGAATTTTTCCAGGAATTTTTAAGATCCTGCCTCCAGCCCTCAGCTAGCCTTAAAAGAGATGATGTGAATGTTGGTGTCATTTCAGACCTTGCGCTGTTCCTGGCCCCAGGCAATCTTGACAGGGAGATAATTGTTTGGATAAAGATGAGCTCAGCCAGTTTCCTTGCCAGGAAGGCTAGGGGAGTGGGACACACACACACACACACACAGAGAGAGAGAGAGAGAGAGAGAGAGAGAGAGAGAGAGAGAGAGAGAGAGAGAGAGAGAGTGAGAGAGAGAGAGAGAGAGAGAGAGAGAGAGAGAGTTCTCTTTCTATGGATTCCCTCGGGAACCAAACGTTTTAAAATTCTTCTTTTTTTTTTTTGCACTTGTTTGCAACGATATTGGCGTACGCCTGCTTTTAATGCATAATTGCACCTGGGCAAAGCTGTGGTGCTTGGACACATGTTTGCCTGTCACACTTAGAGTGGCCCTGCCTCCCCCCCCCTGCATGTTCAGAAACGTCGTGCGTTCCCAAACACAGCCTCCACTTGCTCATTCAAGGCTCACTTCTCAGTTGTGGGTTTCCGTGGCTGGGTGCGGAGGCCGGAAGATTGATGGCTGTTGCGCTAGGTTTTCTAGGCAGAGGCAATTGGTCTTTACATGTTAGCATGTTGGGGTGCGGGGGAGAGGGGGGGAAGCTGGGAAGATTCCCGAACACACGCGTGGCTTAA
This sequence comes from Bothrops alternatus, assembly GCA_034064705.1. NCBI lineage: Eukaryota > Metazoa > Chordata > Lepidosauria > Squamata > Viperidae > Bothrops > Bothrops alternatus. The sequence continues at coordinate 653,881 of JARGCV010000662.1, forward strand.
GGGGCTTCCAAGAAATCAGAGCAGGCGGGAAAGGATGGAAAGAGGTTGCCGATCTCCGAGGAAGTTCGGTCTGTGACAGCAGTAAAACCTCCCCATCCAGGGACAGTCTATATTAGAGAAACATGCCTAAAGGGATGCTCTGTGCCTAAGGTGGACTAGAACTCCCAGCCGCCTGGCGATTTGGACCAAAGACACCCAGCCGGCTTTCATGCCTAAGGCGGGACTAGAACTCACCATTGCCTGGTGATTGGCCCAATAGGTCACCAGTGGGCTTTCATGCCTCAGGTGGGACTAGAACTCACCGTCTCCTGCGATTGGCCCAAAGACACCAGCGGGCTTTCATGGCTAAGGTCCCATTTGAACCCAGCATCTCAGGCTTTTTAACCTGATTCCTTCACCACAATCCTGATAAATGAATTTCAGCCTTGGTTTTATTCTTCCCCGGCTT
>JARGCV010000664.1:0-23755 GCA_034064705.1 Bothrops alternatus
CCTTAATCAATCAAAGCACAAGCTTCTTGTAGCAAAGGAGAGGATGTCTCAGGAGAGAACAGCCTTCATGCATGCATCTAATTTCACAATTTTGAATCTTTGTACTTTGCCATATTTGATAATGCAGTGTTTATCTATCTATCTATCTATCTATCTATCTATCTATCTATCTATCTATCTTATCTATCTTTCTATCTATCTATCTATCTATCTATCTATCTATTATATCTTCTATCTATCTATCTATCTATCTATCTATCTATCTTCTATCTATCTATCTCTATCTATCTATCGCTACCTACCTACCTACCTACCTACCTATCTATTATATCTTCTATCTATCTATCTATCTATCTATCTATCTATCTATCTATCTATCCATCATCCATCCATCATCCATCTATCTATCTATCTATCTTATCATCTATCTATCTATCTATCATCTATCTATCTATCCATCCATCCATCCATCCATCTATCTATCTATCTATCTTATCATCTATCTATCTATCTTATCATCTATCTATCTATCCATCCATCCATCCATCCATCCATCCATCCATCCATCCACCCATCTATCTATCTATCTATCTATCTATCTTATCATCTATCTATCTATCTTATCATCTATCTATCTATCTATCCATCCATCCATCCATCCATCCATCTATCTATCTATCTCTTCTTTCTCTCTCTCTATCCCTACCTACCTACCTACCTATTATATTTTCTATCTATCTATCTATCTATCTATCTATCTATCTATCTATCTATCTATCTATCTATCTATCTCTATCTATCTATCTATCTATCTATCTATTATATCTTCTATCTATCTATCTTCTATCTATCTATCTCTATCTATCGCTACCTACCTACCTATCTATCTATTATATCTTCTATCTATCTATCTATCTATCTATCTATCCATCCATCCATCCATCCATCCATCCATCCATCCCTCCCTCCCTCCCTCCCTCCCTCCCTCCCTCCCTCCCTCCCTCCCTCCCTCCCCTCCCTCCCTCTCTCTCTCTCTCTCTCTCTCTCTCTCTCTCTCTATCTATCTATCTATCTATCTATCTATCTATCTATCTATCTATCTTATCATCTATCTATCTATTTATCATCTATCTATCTATCTATCTATCTATCTATCTATCTATCTATCTATCTATCTATCTATCTATCTATCTATCTATCTTTTTTTAAAAATTTTATTTTTCACCATACACCAATACACCAAGACAAACTAAACATATATAAACAAAAATCTTTTCTCTTAACAGAACCGTGCTATCTATCTATCTATTATATCTTCTATCATCAATTATTATATCTTCTATGGTCAATATTAGTGAAGGAAGAAGAAATACTGGAAAATTGCTTGTGGAAGCCTTGTATATTGTGCAAATAAAAATACACATCAACATGTGTACGAATTCTAATACCAAAATATATAAATACAGTTTTAACAGAAAAGAGCTTGGAATACAGAGATCAATGGAAATTACCAGATTTTTTATCACTACAGTGGACCCTTTGACTTCTGTTTGTGTTTATACAACACACACAACCAGGTGACTGAATTAACTAGTTTTCTGGGCTTGTCTGTTAAATTGTTCCATACACTAATCAAATAGGCTGCATTTACAAACACACACATTAAAAAAAAAAATGACCCCGGAATTCAAATTCAACCAGCTTGGCCTATTACGCAAATGCAGCACTAGCTCTGACATCAATTCAGTTAAGGTGATTGTGTGGATGCCGCTTCCACACTTAAAAGTCAGCTGGATGAGCAGGGAGATCTTTCTTCCACCTGGGCTAGGGCTGGCCCCAAACAGAAGGCCAGATCAGACCCAGCTCTTGCTCTGACTGCTGATATTGCCCGCCCCCGCCCCAAAGGCTACTACTTCGTGGAATATAATGGTAGGGCTAGCAGCCCTGATAACCACATTGATGGATTCCCATTTTTTCCCCAACCGCGTTGACTGGATCAAGGACAGCAATCTGCCTACTTGACCACTAGCTCATGCACAGGGGGCCTCATCCAGTCTTTGGATTCCTGCCTTCTCTTGCGCCTCCCAGCACCTACCAGGCCTTGTGGATAGCAGCAGCTGTCCGAGTTTCAAGTCCTTCCTGCCGGCTGATATTTTGGGCGGCTTCGATGACTTCTTCGGCCGTCTTGTAGTCCTTCAGGGTCCACTCATGAATCGCAACTTCGCTGTACTGCAAGACCCCCACCTGTGAGGCCAGGAGGAGAAAGACCCCCTTGAGGCAATGATACAGTCTTTGGAGGAGTGTGTGTGTGTGGGGGGGTTATTAGGCCTCGATCCCCTAAAATCAGCTCGGTCTAAGCCAGAGTGTCAACGCTGCTAACATCGGATGTTCTTGCTTTGACAACATGTGGAGATGCCGCCTTTTTCTTTCTCACGCTTTTACTCTTAGAATTAGATGATACTGGGGGAGGGGGAGGAATGTCATGGGGGTTAGTTAGACATAACAATATTGTCATCCTGTGTGAATTCGGGGCGTTTGTAATAAGAGATGATAAGGCATGGCGGGATGAAGAACTGGGCGGAAAGCCAGCATTTCAAACGAATTGGAGAATGTGATTTATGACCGTTAGTTGTAGGAGGGAATTGTGCTTTGATACTGTGTGCTGAGGGGAGGGGAAGTCAGATTTTGGCTTGGGCTGTGTAAGTGCCGACGTTATGCTTCTCGAATAAAGATCCTTTAAGGTAAACAATGGCTCGAAGTTCTTGGAAGAGCCTCATATGTCGGAACCATAACACAGAAGTTCCCAACCTTTTGGGCACCAGGGACCGGTTCCGTGGGGAGAGGTTTTCCCGCGGACTGGAGAGTGCGTGGTTTTGTGTGCTGCCTGCATCCCATGGATGGGGCTTTGCTTGTTTGTGCAGATCGGTTGCTGGCATGTCGTGGCCCCGTACTGGTCCACGGCCCGGGGGTTGGGGACCCCTGGTCTAAGCTCCCTTCCCCAACATGTCTTTTCCAGAGATGATGGTGTGGGCTGATGAGGGAATTGAAGAAGGATAGTCCAGGTTCTACTCCATCCTCAGGCATTGGAGCTTCCTGGGTGACTGGGCCAGTCTTTCTCTCTTGTTATAGTGGGGGAAATAGGAGAGCATGCTGTGACACTGGTCATGAGCTCATGAGCGAAACGGGGGGGGGGATAAAAACTGTCTGAACAGATAAACTTGCCTTGCAGGTCCATGCAGCTTTCATGCAAGGATGAGAGTTATACGGGGACGGGAGGCTGAATCACTCAACAGGGGTGGCCAGACTGGGAAGAGACGGGAAGCCTCCCGTAGCCCTGAAGACTCCGGAGAGGTCTCGTGAGAAAAATGAAACACTGAAGGGGGTGGACCAAGGAGACACAGCGTTGCCTCAAAAGTGTGTATTCCAGTTCAAAAACAAAGTCTATGTTTCAGCTCTGACTGTACTGGAAGTAAAAACATTGCAGCTTAATTCTTGGTGACTTTACGGATGCATCCGTGCAATTCTTTTGGCAACGAAAGGAAACTAGAAGTCAGTAGTAGGTAATTCCTAGAACAGTGGTGGCGAACTTATGGCACGCGTGCCAGAGGCAGCACTCGGAGCCTCTCTGTGGACACATGCGCCATCACCCAGCCCCGCCTCTCCCTGTGGCCCCCTCCTCTCCAGCAGCCCCCCTGGAGGAGAATCACTCCCAGGTGTGGCCTGCACGGAGCAGCGCAGTCAAGGACATAGCCGGGGCAGCAAGGACACGACTCCGCCCTCGTGCTCCATGCGTGCAGATATGCTGCGGGGTAGTGGGCGGAGAGCGTGGCTGCCATGGTGCTGCAGGGCTGCCTGGGCGATCTGCTACGGTGGGCCATTGAGGCAGTGCATGACCCTGTGGGCGGGCAGAGCAGGGGGCAGGCAGGGCAGGAGGCGGAGCGGGGGGCGGGTTTTGGGCACTCGGTCTCTAAAAGGTTCGCCATCACTGTCCTAGAAGCTCGGCACTCAGAGAAACCAGCCGTCAACCAGCAGATAGAGATAAACAACATTTACACGCCATTCAAAAGAGACAATGAAAATGCTAAAAGATCAGAACATTTCCTCGCCGGCAATCAACACGCAAAAATAAGCAGGGATTAATACCAGACCAACAATCAAGCAGTAAACAAAAGCTCAGTTGAGGAATTACCAAGAAGAAAACCATCAACATTGACAGGGCAAGCCATGCCACTGTCTACAAATGGAGAGCAACTCTCCCTTCTAGTACTGAAGTCGTTACCTAGTTGGAGAATGAAAGGTTTGGAAGGAAACAACCAAGCACAGAGAGCATCAAGGATTTCATCCATCTTTCTTTCTTTCTTTCTTTCTTTCTTTCTTTCTTTCTTTCTTTCTTTCTTTCTTTCTTTCTTTCTTTCTTTCTTTCTTTCCCTCCCCTCTCCCCTCCTTCTCTCTCTCTCTTTCTTTTTCCCTCCCTCCCTTTCTTTTTCTTTCTTTCTTTCTTTCTTTTTTTCTTTTTCCCTCCTCCCTCCCCTCTTTCTCTTTCTTTCTTTCTTTCTTTTTCTTTCTTTTCCCCTCCCTCCCCTCCCTCCTCCCCCCTCTCTTTCTTTCTTTCTTTCTTTCTTTCTTTCTTCTTTCTTTCTTTCTCTTTCTTTTTCCCTCTCCCTCTCCCTCTCCCCCTCCCTCCCTCTCTCTTTCTTCTTTCTTTCTTTCTTTCTTTCTTCTTCTTTCTTTCTTTCTTTCTTTCTTTCTTTCTTTCTTTCTTTCTTTCTTTCTTTTTCCCTCCCTCCCTTTCTTTCTCTTTCTTTCTTTCTCTTTCTTTTCCCTCCCTCCCTCCCTCTCTCCCTCTTTCTCTTCTTTCTTTTTCCCTCACTCCCTCCTTTCCTCCCTCCTTTCCTCCCTCCCTCCCTCCTCCCTCTCTCCCTCTTTCTTTCTTCCTTCCTTCCTTCCTTCCTTCCTTCCTTCCTTCCTTCCTTCCTTCCTTCCTTCCTTCCTTCCTTCCTTCCTTCCTTCCTTCCTTTCTTTCTGAATATTTTTAGACTCCCTGATCTTCCCGGGATTTCCTGGAGTCTCCCTCCTAAAAAGTAACCAGATGCAATCCTACTTAGCTGGTGAGCCTCCTTCTCATACAATTAGAACTAAAATTTAGATAAAATATATATTCTCAATCTAGAAGACAGACTGTAATCAGCAGGCTATAATGTTTGGGAGGAGAATCTGAGGAAGTGGGCTGCAGCTTGTACAAGTTTAGAACGTTGAATAAAATCTGTTATTCAGAAAAGTTGCTACAGACTTTTGATGTTTTGCTGGTTGGGAAAATAATCTTTTCCTGAGCACTTTCAAGCTCTCGATTGGAACAAAAATTCAGAGAAACTGGATAAGGATGTTCAGAGAAGTGCAAGGATGATGATCATGAAGCTAAGACAGAAACCTCTGAAGAGAGACTGAGAAGATACCCATACTAGGACCTTTTTCCTAACAAGAAGAGCCCATTTCACAGAGCTTCCAAGGCCCAAAGATGGACTCTCTTTTACCGGAGAGATTCAAGTATACAGTTTCCAGCTCCCAATGATTTTAAACCTGAGAAGAACCACAAGAAACAATGAAAAAAGCAAGCAAAACTCACTTGGATCTGCTCTGGGTCAATGAAAAATTTGCTGAGAATGTTGCTAAGAAAATTCTGCACTTCATACCATGGGTAAATGCTGTTGGAGCCATCCAGGACAATCACAATGTCCATGTAGGTGGAACATCCTGCACAAAGGTCAAAGAACAGTGGCAAAAGTCAGGCAGTGGCAAAGATGGATCCCCCAGAGTCCAGGTAGTCCTCGACTTACAACGGTTAATTTAGTGACGGTTTGAAGTTACAATGGTACTGGGGAAAAAAGTGACATAAACCATTTTTCACACTTAGGACCTTTGTAGCATCCCCAGGATCACGTGATTTACATTCGGATGCTTGACAACTGACTCACATTTATGATGATTGCAGTGTCCTGGGATCACTTGATCCCCTTTTGTAACCTTCTGACAAGCAAAGCCAATGGGGAAGACAGATTCACTTAACACCCATGTTACTAATTGAACAACTGCAATGATTCACTTAACAAATGTGGCAAGAAAAGCCGTAAAACGGGGCAAAGCTCCCTTAACAAATTTCTCACTTAACCACATAAATTTGGGGCTCAGTTGTGGGTCGTACGTTGAGGACTACCTGTATGTGCAGTGAAGTCCCTAAGCTTTCAATCCTAAGCCATTTTGGGCTGTTCCTCCTCTCTTCCCCAGCACATCACCCAACGTAGGAAATCAATATTTGTAAGGTGACCAACCGTCCTCCTTCAGGGAGGACAGTCCTCCTTTTGTGAGTTCTGTCCTCCCTCGAAAAGTGTCCTCCTACACGTCCTCCTTCTCGATATTTGAAGACTAATCTGCAGGGCCTTTTTTTTTTTCTCATAGAACGCTCAGAACGGCGTTCCGGCACCTTTTTTTGATGGTTTTTCCCAGCTTTTGCATGAGCTGTGCTACTCCCCCTATTGGCTTTCAAAAGCCAATAGGAATTGCTGCTGAGCGCGGTCGGCAAACTTTGCACATGCAAGTTGTCTGCAGTGAAGGCAAATTGGCAGGAATTTTGCACCCCTCCTGCTACCTTACTATATCATCTCCTAGTTAGTCCTGAAGATATCTGGAGGAGACTGGAGCGGTGACGCCACAGTAAGTTTCTCTTGATCTTCGGCCCTACTAGGGCAACAATGGCTGTGGGCACAAGAGGCAGAGGCGGTGGGGCTGCTGCGGGCGGGGGTGTGAGGGGCAGCGGCAGCTGGCTGCCCCCCGTGCTGTGGGAGCCCCGGGGCCCGCTCTACACAGGGCTGCGCAGGGTGGATGGTGGTGCTGGCAGGGTGGCTGCAGGCAGGGTGTGTTGATGGCGGGCTGCCCCCCCCAGGGCCGGGGCCGGCGCAGCTGGTGCTTTGGGAGCCGCGGGGCTCACTCTGCATTTATCATATTATAGTGTATTCTGTATTATTGTTGCAATGAATAAAATGTTTCTTTGATTTACGATATTTTTTTCTTCAATTTATTTGTGTCCTCCTGTTCATTGTAAAAAAGTTGGTCATTTTAATATTTAATATTTATTAGATTTATATCTCGCCTTTCCTTGGGAAGCTGAAGGTGGCCTGCATAATACTCCTGATGCTATTTGCTTCTCTGAACTTCTTGAAGTAGGTTGAAAGAGATGGACGGGTCCAAAGTCCATCACTGGACCTCCATGATCGAGGAGGGATTTGTGCAACCCCCAAGCAGCCATCTCAAATCCAGACGACTCAATTTGGAATACCGGGGCCCAAAGGAGGCCATTGAATACCACATGGCCTTTATATCAGCCTTCCCCTTCCGGGTGCTGCTGTGTTTTGTGAAGTGGGGAATTATGACTCACTTTAGCCCCAGTCAATGCTGGTTGGGGCCAATAAGGATTGTAGTCCTTCATTTGTTCTTGCTTAGATCTTCCAGCGTCTGTCCTGATGTTCTGTTTTAAATTGGTGGCTGCAAAATTGATTCGTTAGATCTCTCCTCCATGTTTCCTCCACAGCAAGTCTGTATTGCTGGGGGGAAGCAAACAATGCCAGCACTTCTGACAAATGTAGTCCACAACTGGCCACTTCCAGGAGAGTCATGGGCACATGAGGCTTTGGAAAACCCCAGGATGTGCTTCTAGCCACTTAGTCAGCCCTCCTGTGGAACAAATGGTGGGCCTGACTCATAGGAGGCCAGGGCTGACTGCAAAGGGAACTTGGAGCCAGCCCTGAATGAGGGGAGGTCCTACCCACCAGCCTGGCTGGCTGAAAGTCACTTGGATGAAAGACAAAAGCTTATCTAGCAATAATGATGATGATGATGATGTGGCAAAAGCAAGCAAGGGTAGTACCAATAGTAATAGGTGCCTTGGGTGCAATCTCAGAACAACTGGAGCACCACTTGAACACCATCATCGGCATTGACAAATTCGCTATTAGTCAATTGCAAAAGGCAGCCTTACTAGGAACCGCTTCCATCCTGCGACGAGATCTGCAATACCATCAAACATCCACATCTGCCTATCCCAGGTCCTTGGGAAGGACTCGATAGGTAGACAAAAAATGCCAAATCCAGTCTGAACATCTGGCTGAGTGTGCGATGATCAATAATAATAATAAAGTTGGAAGGGACCTTGGAGGTCATCTAGTCCAACCCCCTGCTCAGGCAGGAGACCCTATACCATTTCGGACAAAGGGCTGTCCAGTTTCTTCTTAAAAACTTCCAGCGTTGGAGCATTCGCAGCCTCTGGAGGCAGGTGGTTCCACTTGGAGACCCCTTTTCGACTTCTTGCTTAAGCACGATGAAAATGAAATTGTAGGATTTGGCAATTAGATTGGTTATGATTTCAGAACTCGAGTACAGGTATTCCTTGACTTACAACGGTTTATTTAGTGACCGTTCAAAGTTAGAACGGCACTGTAAAAAAGGGACCTGCGATTATTTTTCACACTTATGACCATTGCAGCGTCCCCCATGGTCACGTGATCAAAATTCGGATGCTTGGCCCCTGCTTCATATTTACGACGCTCGCAGTGTCCCGGGGTCACCTGATCAGCTTTTGAGAACTTCTGACCAGCAAAGTCAATGGGGAAGCCAGAATCACTTAACATGCAGCTAACTTAACAACAGTAGTGATTCCCTTAACAACTGTGCCAAGTAAGGTGGTAAAAATGGGGTGACAGTCACTTAACTGTCTCGCTTAGCAACATCATGGGCAAATCTCACTCAACAACAGAAATTTTGGGCTCAGCTGTGATCGTAGGTCAAGGACTACGGTACCTGTAAATTTAAAAAAAAACAAACCCTCAAACTTGTGCAAAACCTCAATTGCTCCACCCAAAAAGTGAGCATGAACCTATGCTGGGCTTTACAATCACCCAAGGAATGTGTCCGCACACCGCACAGAGCAACTGGTTTTCTGTCTGGATGCCCCTTCCGGAAGTCCATTCTGGGCCTGGGCAACCAAAAATTAGCTACTGGTCCTGCCGAAGTGGTGCGAATGGTTGAATCCCCACCATTGTGGAGGACCCTATAGAACAGTGGTTCTCAACCTTTTTAATGTTGTGACCCCCAACCGGTCGTAAGTCGAGGACTACCCAACCGGTCGTAAGTTGAGGACCCCAACCGGTCGTAAGTCGAGGACTTTCCCTGCCTGGGAGTGCAGACAACTTGCAGCCCTGTTTGCAGACTGGGACTTTTGGCGGGCTCAGCAGGGCAGAGACAGCCTGGACAATTCCTATTGGCTTTTGAAAGCCAATAGAATTAGACTCTATTCAAGAGAGTCCATTCTATTGGCTTTCAAAAGCCAATAGAATAAGAGGGAGTAGCACAGCTAGGGAAAAGGGAAAAAAAATGGCGGACTGCGTTGTTTGGCGACCCCCGTGAAATGGTCGTTCGACCCCAAATGGGGTCGCGACCCACAGGTTGAGAACCGCTGCTATAGAATCAGCCGGGGGGGGGGGGTGGTGTCTTCCAAAGTTAAAACAGTTTAGAAATCCAAGGAACAAAAGCCAAACTTACTCTGAGCCGTCGGGGCGATGTTTTCCATCAGCCGGAAGTCCTTGTCCACACTGGTGCACATCCCTGTGCTATACATGGATGTGCCGCATTCCTGGGACCAGAGGGGAGCACAGGCCTGTCGGAAAGAGAGATGCTCATGGGAACTCGTAATGGCTTCCCAGCTGGCTGGGGGGGGGCTGCCCTGGGCATCCCTTGCCTGACTGCAGCCTACCCTTGAGAGGGAGGGGAAACAGAGAGATTCAGGCTGGGTGCCCCACACAACTGGAAGACAAGCGAGTAGAGATGGTTGACCCATGGCCTGTATTCACACAACATGCTTGTTGGGACTGCTTTTCTGGGTTTGTGCAAGCCAGAAATCAGTTCAATGGGCTGGGTTTAGCCCAGGGGTCCCCAACCGCCGGTCCGTGGATCAGTATGGGGCCACGGCATGCCAGTCCGCACAAACAAGCCAAGCCCCATCCATGAGATGCAGGCAGCACACAAAACTACGCACCCTCCAGCCCGCGGAAAAACCTCTCTCCAAGGAAACGGTCCCTGGTGCCCAGAAGGTTGGGGGATCCCGGTCTAGCCAACAAGCAGAGCCACAGAAAATGAACCAAGATAAAAACGAACATGATTGCCATTTAACTGACCAAATGAGACATGTTGTATGAACACATCCATACAAGATCTGAGGCACGAGCAACTTCCCCACAAAGCTGGTTCCTACGCAAATCCATTTTTAAATAGGCAAAAGCAAAGAATGTCAGAATTATGAGACGGCCTTTATATTTATGCTACCATAAAATGATGGGAAGTCTGAGTCAATCTTCTCAGCTAATTTGGCTCTAGCTGTTAGTTCTTTATTACTGTTGTTGTTAATCTTCAATTTGATTCACAGTCTGGCACTGGTAAAAATGAATTGAAGATATAATAATAATAATAATGGTGATGATGAAGAAGAAGAACAAGTAGTAATAGAAGGAGAAGGACAAGAGGAAGAGGAAGAAGAAGGAGGAGGAGGAGGAGGAGAAGAAGAAGGAGGAGGAGGAGGAGGAGGAGGAGGAGGAGGAGGAGGAGAAGGAGAAGGAGGAGGAGGAGGAGGAGGAGGAGAAGAAGAAGAAGAAGAAGAAGAAGAAGAAGAAGAAGAAGAAGAAGAAGAAGAAGAAGAAGAAGAAGAAGAAGAAGAAGAAGAAGAAGAAGAAGAAGTAGTAGTAGTAGTAGTAGTAGTAGTAGTAGTACCGTAGTAGTCTGGATAGTGGACGTGGCAGTGCCTGGAGACAGCAGAATAGACGAGAAAGAACTGGAGAAGATAACAAAATACAAAGACCTACAAATAGAAATAGAAAGACTGTGGCAAAGGCAAGCAAGGGTAGTACCAATAGTCATAGGCGCCTTGGGTGCAATTCCAAAACAACTGGAGCACCACTTGAACACCATCACCGGCATTGACAAATTCGCCATTAGTCAGTTGCAAAAGGCAGCCTTACTAGGAACCGCTTCCATCCTGCGACGAGATCTGTAATGCCATCAAACATCCACACCTGCCTATCCCAGGTCCTTGGGAAGGACTCGATAGGTAGACAAAAATGCCAAATCCAGTCTGAACATCTGGCTGATGGTGCGATGATTAATAATAACAATAATAATAATAATAATAATAATTCGTATATTGCATGAACCCAAAAGATAGTTAGCTGAGTACTCAGCCTGTTGTGTGAATGCAGCCTTAAAATCATCAGTAGAAAAGTTGAGTGGGAGGACGTGGGGGTAACATTTAGGAATTAAGGAACAGAGGACCTCTTGGCCAGGGCTGCCCCAACACTAGCCATGCATAGGAGGCTCCAACTTCCTGTTTTCCAAATCAGAACCAGCTTCCCTGGAATGCCACCAAAATGAAACTAGAGAAAGTGTTTCACACTCCTGGACAATCCATTAAAGGTGAGCAGGGCCAGAAAAGCCACCAAGGAAAAAGAGGCTGGCTTTGGATGCATCTGTTGCGTTTACAGATGCATCCTATTTGCTCCCTCTCTGGGCCCAGGAGGCACGAAAAGGCACATTTGTTCATTTATTTGTTCCTTGTTTGTTTATTCATTTATTCGATCAATCCATCAATCAGAAGAGAGCTGGAAGGGACCTTGGAGGTCTTCTAGTCCAACCCCGCGCTCAAAAACAGAAGACCCTAGTATACTATTTCAGACAGATCTTTTCTCCAGTGATGGAGCATTCACAACTTGGAATCCTGCATCCAGTTTTGGTCACCACAATGTAAAAAAGATGTTGAGACTCTAGAAAGAGTGCAGAGAAGAGCAACAAAGATGATTAGGGGACTGGAGGCTAAAACATATAAGGAACGGTTGCTGGAATTGGGTATGTCTAGTTTAACGAAGAGAAGGACGAGGGGGGACATGATAGCAGGGTTCCAGTATCTGAGGGGCCGCCCCAAAGAAGAGGGAGTCAAGCTATTCTCCAAGGCGCCTGAAGGCAGGACAAGAAGCAACGGATGGAAACTCATCAAGGAGAGAAGCAACCTGGAACTAAGGAGAAACTTCCTGACAGTTAGAACAATTAACCAGTGGAACTCCTTGCCTCCAGAAGCGGTGAATGCTCCAACACTGGAAGTTTTTAAGAAGAGTCTGGACAGCCATTTGTCCGAAATGGTATAGGGCAGGGGTAGGCAACCTTGGCTCTTTTATGACTCGTGGACTTCAATTCCCAGAATTTCTGAACCAGCCATGGCTGGCTCAGGAATTCTGGGAATTGAAGTCCACGAGTCATAAAAGAGCCAGGGTTCCTTACCCCTGGTATAGGGTTACCTGCCAAGCAGGGGATTGGACTTGATGATCTCCAAGGTCCTTTCCAACATTATTATTATTATTACTACTACTACTACTACTACTACTACTACTACTACTACTACTACTACTACTACTACTACTACTACTGTTATTTTCTGGTGGCAAGTTGTTCCACTGGTTAATTGTCCTCACTGTTAGGAAGTTTCTCCTTAATTCTAGATTGCTTCTCTCCTTTGTTAGTTTCCATCCGTTGCTTCTTGTCCTGCCTTCCGGTGCTTTGGAAAATAGGTTGACCCCCCCCCTCTTTTTTGTGGCAGCCCCTCAAATACTGGAATGCTGCTATCATGTCCCCCCCCCCCGGTCCTTCTTTTCTCTAGGCTGGCCATACCCAATTCCTGCAACCGTTCTTCTTCGTATGTTTTGTTCTCCAGGCCTTTAATCATGTTTGTTGCTCTTCTCAGTTTATATAGCCACCCATCTCATACTGACTCTTGGATAGCTTACAGTTCAAAATGCAAAAGGACGGACTGCTCCCCCATTACAGGCAGTCCTCACTGAAATGACCATTTGTTCAGCGACCATTCAAAGTTAAGATGGCATTGAATGAATGGTAGTTAGGCCCATATTATTATTATTATTATTATTAAAAAAATTGGAAAAGAGTGTAAATGTAAAAATTTACCGCTTTGTCATTATTAGCATCGTTGTCCATGGAGATTCTCAGTCATCCAGATCATGGTTGTCTCAAAGGTTGTTTTTTTTTCCCAAAAGACAACTGGACTTTGTTTTTTTTTTCTTTGAAGACGTTTCACTTCTCATCCAAGAAGCTTCTTCGGTTCTACATTCTTGGCAGTCCTCTGGCCATTCAGCACTCTGACCTTCAGGATTTATATTCCTTGCAGCCATACGGTCTGCCAGAATGTTAACAACAGCCAGATAACTGCAAGGAATATAAATCCTTCCATTCCCCACCATTCAGTCAGAACTGAAGAAGCTTCTTGGATGAGGGGGTGAAATGTCTTCGAGGAAAAATAAATCAAAGTCCAGTTACTTTTTGAAACCCATCTTTGGGATATTACCATTGTTATTCGCTTTGTCGTTCCCCTCTAGATCAGCGGTTCTCAACCTGTGGGTTGCGACCCCATTTGGGGTCGAACGACCATTTCACAGGGGTCGCCAAACACCGCAGTCTGCCATTTGTTTCCCCTTTTCCCCTCGGCTGGCGCAGGGGGCAGCACCGCGCATGCGCGGGGTAGCACCGCGCATGCGCGATGTGGGCCGTTGCGCGCGCCGCGCATGCGCAATGCGGGCCGTCACGTGCATGCCGTGCATGCACGATACGGGCCGTCGCTCCACGCATGCGCGGTGCAGGTCGGGGTCGCAGCCTGAAAAAGGTTGAGAACCGCTGCTCTAGATTGTTAGGCATTGTTATTGGACATTGGACAAGCTCAGCTTATTGATTACTCTGTGGTTCGATATAGTGGGCAAACAGGCCACTCCAGCAGTAAAGTTAAGGGTGTTGTGTGACAGCAAATGTGCCCAACTCCCCCTGTTCTGCTCTAGGGCTGTTCTTCCAGCAGCCTGGTCAACAAGCCTCACCCTTCCATGGGTTTGCAACTGAAATTACTGCAGCAGAGTTAGCTTTTTATAGCTCTCGTTCTTTCTTTTCTCTCTCTCTTTTTTTAAATATGTGGTTAGGAATGTGCTTTATTTTAAAAAAAGAAAAGCATACCATTGAAGATACTTACCACAAACCCATCATCTTTGTTGGCCATCAGCGTCATCCCAAAATGCATGTTTTTTGTTTGCCTGGAAATATTCTGGAGACTCATGTCACCTAGTTGCGATTCAGAAATGGAGAAGGGAGGGAGGAGAGAGAGAAAAGAAGATCAAAATGGAAAATGCAATCTTTGGATAATGCTGAACAGTGCGTCTCTAGCATGCTTTCCTATATAATTACTGATGTGCTTCAACCTGTCTGTTTCCGGCCCCCTCAGCCAACTGCTTCACTCCATGAGTTTGATTCCTTTCAGTTTTGGTCAGCACACTATAAAACAGATGTTGAAACTCTGGGAAGAGTGCAGAGAAAAGCAGCAAAGAGGATTAGGGGGCTGGAGGCTAAAACATACGAAGAACGGTTGCAGGAATTGGGTATGTCTACACTAGCGAAAAGAAGGACCAAAGGTGACATGATAACAGTCCAATCATCATCATCATCATCATCATCATCATCAAGTTGGAAGGGACCTTGGAGGTCATCAAGTCCAACCCCCTGCTCAGGCAGGTAATCCTATCCAATTTCGGACAAATGGCTGTCCAGTCTCTTCTTAAAGACTTCCAGTGTTGGAGCATTCACCGCTTCTGGAGGCAGGTTGTTCCACTGGTTAATTGTTCTCACTGTCGGAAAGTTTCTCCTTAGTTCTAGGTTGCTTCTCTCCTTGATGAATTTTCATCCGTTGCTTCTTGTCCTGCCTTCAGACACTTTGGAGAATAGCTTGACTCCCTCTTCTTTGGGGCAGCCCTTGAGATATTGGAAGACTGCTATCCTGTCCCACCTCGTCCTTCTCTTCATTAAACTAGACATACCCAATTCCAGCAACCATTCCTTATATGTTTTAGCCTCCAGTCCCCTAATCATCTTTGTTGCTCTTGTCTGTACTCTTTCTAGAGTCTCAACATCTTTTTTACATCATGGTGACCAAAACTGGATGCCGTATTCCAAGTGTGGCCTTACCAAGGCATTATAAAGTGGTACTAATACTTCACGTGATCTTGATTCTATCCCTCTGTTAATGCACTGTGTTGGCTTTTTTGGCAGCTGCAGCACACTGCTGGCTCATATTTAGGTTGTTCACTAGGACTCTGAGGTCCCTCTCACAGTTGCTACTATTGAGCAAGGTACCCCCTATACTATACCTGTACATTTGATTTTTCTTGCCTAAATGTAGAACCTTGCCTTTTTCACCACTGAATTTCATTTTCTTCCAATATCTGAGGGGCTGCCACAAAGAAGAGGGGGTCCAACTATTTTCCAAAGCACCTGAAGGAATAACGGATGGAAATTGATCAAGGAGAGATTCAACCTAGAAATAAGAATACATTTTCTGACAGTGAGAATAATCAACCAGCTTGACTTCAGACGTTATGGGTGCTCCAGCATTGGAGGCTTTTGAGAAGAGACTAGACAGCCATTTGTCAATAGCAGGGGTTGACTAGATGACCTACAAGGATCCCTTCCAACTCTGCTATTCTGTATTCAATAGTTGCAAAAAAAAAAAAAAGAAAGGTTTCAAGGCACAAAGCCCTGGAAGGGGTGAGGGATTGGGGGGTGGGCATTATTGCAGTCTCTATGCAAAGGATCTGACAACTGTTGATCACAGCTATGAGTCAATAGGATGAGGCAGAGGCTAAAAAAAGCCAACACATTTTTAGTATCATTTCCAATTCACGGGAAGAAATAATTCCACGGTTTTCTGCCTTGGAAAAAAACCCCACCTCCACTTCTGTGCACCACAGTTTAAAGAAGAAGTTGCACAAAGTCATAAAAACTGTCTGGAAAAAACTTCCTGGGGCAGTTTGTCAGCACACTTCTGGCTTATGGGAGGGGATCTCCCTGATTAACCAATTAGATAAATAATCTGGGGGATGCTTGGGTGGCATTGGTGGGCCACATAAGCCTCTTTAAATCCAAGGATTCAAACCCCTTCCCTTTTGGAATTAGGAAATCCACCCCCCCACACACCCTATCCTTTGGTTGCAATTTATAGATGTCTCCTGTTAGGCCTGGACCTTCTGCTCACCTGAGCCAGCTGCTAAAATTTGGCTGTGAAAAATGGAAGAATTTCTATGATTGTCCCGCCATCAGTGCTTCTGAATTGATTGTGTTTGTGTGGGGTATGAATGTGATTGATTTTAAATTGTTGTTGTGTTTTTGTTGTGAGCTGCCCCGGGTCTTCGGAGAGGGGCGGCATATAAGTGCAAATAAACATAAACATGATATAATTTGGCTCTTTGGGCAAATATGAGCAAAGATACAAGTGTTTCGCCTCCCAAAAGGGGGTCCCATTCCCCCCTAAAGGTGGGCAGAAAAATAACCACCCAGCGGCTTGTGAGGCCCCTCCAGAAGGTCAGAAGACCCCCCCCAGCACGGTCTGTTCCCTTTTCAGATCATTAGGGAGCATTCCAAAGGAGTGGTCTGTCAAACAAAGATTGGCACTGAATAACACAATAACACAGATGGAAGGGACCTTGGAGGTCGTCAAGTCCAGCCCCCTGCTCAGGAAGGAAAACCTACACCATTTCAGACAAATGGCCATCCAGTCTCTTCTTAAAAACTTCCAGTGTTGAAGCATTCACCGCTTCTGGAGGCAGGTGGTTCCACTGGTTAATTGTTCTCACTGTCAGGAAGTTTCTCCTTAGTTCCAGGTTGCTTCTCTCCTTGATGAGTTTCCATCTGTTGCTTCTTGTCTTGCCTTCCAGCGCTTTGGGAATAGGTTGACCTCCTCCTCTTGGTGGCAGCCCCTCAAATACTGGAACTCTGCTATCATGTCACCCCTAGTCCTTCTTTTCACTAGACTAGACAGACCCAATTCCTGCAACCATTCTTCCTATGCTTTAACCTCCAGCCCTCTGATCATCCTTGTTGCTCTTCTCTGCACTCTTTCTAGAGCCTCAACATGTTTTTTGTACTGTGGTTACCAAATATAAATACTGCTATTGGGTGACTGATCTGGTGATCTCCAAGATTTTTCACCCACAAAACAATGATTCCACCCAGAATCCCACCCGGACTTCCCTGATGCCCCCTCCACTAGTTTTGCTTATTTATTTTTATCCCATCTCGATTATTTTCGTAAATAACTCAAGGTGGGGAGCATATCTCGTACTCTTTCTTCCTCCTATTTTTTGCAGCGCAACGACCCTGTGAGGTGGGTTGGGCTGAGAATGAGTGATTGGCCCAAAGTCACCCAGCCGGCTTTCATGCCTAAGGCGGGACTAGAACTCACCGTCTCCTGGTGATTGGCCCAAAGTCACCCAGCCAGCTCTCACGCCTAAGGTGGGACTAGAACTCACCCTCTCCTGCTGATTGGTCCAAAGTCACACAGCTGCCTTTCATGCTTAAAGTGGGATTAGAACTCACTGTCTCCTGCTAACTGGCCTAAAGTCACCCAAACATCTTTTGTACCTAACGTGGGACTAGAACTCACAGTCTTCTGGTTTCTAGCCCGGTGCCTTCGCCACTAGACCAAACTAGCTCTCAGAGATTCATATTATCCACATATTTCTGAATATAGTATGGATGCTTCAAAGCGTGTACCTATATTGACTTTAGAGCATGTTGAGTTTTTCCTCTCTCCCACAATGCACTTGTAAACATCACCTTTCCGGTCATCTTCAGTTCCGTCCCAAGGTGCGCCCACCAACATCCTAACGAGAGAAGCATCTGTTGTTAGAAAGACTTGATAAAATTAAACCTCGTCCCAAACTAGAAATAAAATCAACCTGAGGCAAACATGAGAGGGTTAAAAATGGGAGAGAGCCCTCCATAAAATTGCAATTGTTCCAGGAAAACTGTTTCTGGGGACACCACTTTTCCCAGGGTGGGCAGGTGGAGGGGTCTGTTTTTAAATGAGCCTTGGTCAATCATGTAGATCAGGGCTTTTCAACCTTTTCACCCCTTGTACCATTTTTAGGATACAGCAACGTCCGAGGACCACCCGTCACCTAGCAAGGTGTCAAAAACTTGATGACCAAAAAAAAAAAAAGGAAAAAAGTGATAAAGTACAGGTAGTCCTCGACTTACAACAGTTCGCTTAGTGACTGTTTGAAGTTACAATGGCACTGAAAAAAGTGCCCCCCCATGCCACAGCTGAGCAAGATACCTGCCTGCCCACCCGGCTGCGCTCCTCCTCCTGTCTGAGGTTTTCATTGTTGTGAGCATTTCTGTTGAGGATTGGCAGCAGGCGTGGGGTGGGGGGGTGTTTGGTTTTTATACCCCCATCCGCTGGGTGGTTGCAGCAGGTTTTGGTCCCTTCACATGACCCTGGGACACTGACCGTCATAAATATGAATCTGTTGCCAAGCATCTGAATGTAAATCACAAGACCCTGGAGATGCTGCAACATTCCAGCTGATTGGTGCTTCTTCTGGGCTCAGCGGAAGCACCAGGATCAGTGCCGAACTGCAGCTGGAGCCTGGCGCTGATCCTGGTGCTTCCACTGAGCCCCGACAGCCCCGAAGAAGCGCCGATCAGCTGGAAAGCAGCGCTGATCCTGGCGCTTCCGCTGAGCCCTGACAGCCCTGCAGCTCCAGCCGTCTCTCGCTCAGGCTTGTGCGGTGCTGCCCCTGGTTCAGCTCATTCCCCTCCCCTGCTACCCCTTTTCTAGGATGGTCACGTACCACCTGCCAGGTGCCAATGTACCACAGGTGGTCCCTGTACCACTGGTTGAAAAGCCCTGATGTAGATGTGTTTTGTGTTGGCTTTTGGACCAGTCCTTGAGAACAGACGAGAATGAAGTCTTTGGACAGCCTGATCTGTTTTTCATCTGTGTATAAAAATATAATCCAGACAACCTCCCCATTCCTACAACTCACAATTCAAACATATTGTCTTTTCATTTGCAATTCTCCTGATTTTTCATCGCTGCCAAAATGTAACCCACACATTCCTCCCGGCTTTGAGTAACATGATGCATTTATCTTAAGGGAGAAAAAAAATATGTCTGGATGAAAACCGTGAGGTTTTGTTGTTGTTTATTTTTTGAGTGGTTCTCTTTGGTTACAACTGCAACGTTTCCTTGCTTTCTAGGGTGAGAAAAGAGACAGAAACCCCTTTAACACACCCGACACCCCAATAATTTCTAAGGGGCAAAAAAAAAGGAGGATTCAGAGATGAATTTTGAGCAGCTGGCTCCATTTTTTTACCAGTGTAGCCCTGAGGTGAGTTAATTTTGGTTTCTGCAAATAACTGTTGGAAATTCCCCAACTGAAACCATCATATTGTCCTGAGCGCCTTATTTTGAAAGCAACAACTGAACTTTGAAAGTTAGGAAGGCACTGGCTTTTACAAATGCTTCTTTTAGGGTTGAAATCATGAAAATCCAGAGAGGCATTTCAATCAATCAATCAATCAATCAATCAATCAATCAGAACAGAGCTGGAAGGGACCCCGAAGATCTCCTAGTCCAGGGGTGGGCAGCCTTGGCTCTTTTTATGACTCGTGGACTTCAACTCCCAGAATTCCCGAGCCAGCCATGCTGAGGGAAAAGGGAGAGGTTTCCAAACTGAGCCAGGCTGGCTGAAGAATTTTGGGAGTTGAAGTCCACCAGTCATTAAGGGGCCAAAGTTTCCCTCATGCTGGCTCAGGAATTCTGGGAGTTGAAGTCCACGAGTCATGAAGGGGCCATAGTTCCCCATGCTGGCTCAGGAATTCTGGGAGTCATGAAGGGGCTATAGTTCCCCCATGCTGGCTCAGGAATTCTGGGAGTTGAAGTCCATGAGTCATGAAGGGGCTATAGTTCCCCCATGCTGGCACAGGAATTCTGGGAATTGAAGTTCGCAAGTCATAAAGCAGCCTAGGCCTAGACCAGAGTGAGGCAACCTTGGCGCTTTTATGACTGGTGGACTTCAACTCCCAGAATTCCTGGGCCAGCCCTGCTGAGGGGAAAGGGAGAGGTTTCCAAGCTGAGCCAGGCTGGCTCAGGAGTTGAAGTCCACCAGTCATAAAAGAGCCGAGGTTGCCTACCCCTGTCCTAGTCCAACCCCCTGCTCAACCCGGAGACCATAGACCATTTTAGACAAATGGTTGTCCAGTCCTTTCATAAAAGCCTCCAGTGTTGCAGTACCCACATCTTCTGGAGGCAGGTTGTTCCACTGGTTAATTGTTCTTACCTTTAAGAAGTTTCTCCTTAAATCCAGGTTGCTTCTCTCTTTGATTAGCTCCTATCAGTAGTTTCTTGCCTTGCCTTCTGGTGCTTTGGAGAATAAGTTGACGCCCTCCTCTTTGTGGCAGCCCCTCAAATATTGGAAGATCCCTCATCCTTCTTTTCTCTAGACTAGCCAAACCCAAATCCTGCAACCATTCTTCATATGTTTTCCTCTCCAGGCCTTTATTCATCTGCGTTGCTCTTCTCTGCACTTTTTCCAAAGTCTCAACCTCTTTTTTGTAATGTGGTGACCAAAACTGGATGCCGTATTCCAGGGGTGGCCTTACTAAGGATTTATAAAGTGGTACTAACACTTCACGTGATTTTGATTCTATGCCTGTTTATAGAACCAAGGATTGTATTAGCTTTTTGGGCTGCTGCTGCACACGGCTGGCTTAAGTGATCCTTCACTGGGACTCCAAGGTCCCTCTCACAGTGACTGTTTTTGAGCCACGTTTCATCCAATCCGTACTTGTACCTTTGTTTTTTCCTGCCTAGGTGTAAAACCTTGCTCTTCTCACATTAAATTTTATTTTGTTGGATAGGGCCCATTGTTCAAGTCTATCAAAATGTTTTTGGATCCTGAGTTTGTCTTCTGGGGTGTTGGCGATTCCTGTCAGACGCTCTAGATCAGCGGTTCTCAACCTGTGGGTCGCGACCCCATTTGGGGGCGAACGACCATTTCACGAGGGTCACCAAACACCGCAGTCCGCCATATTTTTTTTTGGTCGGCCATTTTTTTCCCCTTTGCGATGTGGGCTGGCGCACCGCGCATGCACGATGCGCCCTGTCGCGCCACGCATGCGCGATGCGGGCCGGGGTCGAGCCCGGAAAAGGTTGAGAACCGCTGCTCTAGATTAGCAATCCCAACCTTTCTGATGCCAAAGAGCGGTTTCAGAAGAAAAATTGCTTTCCCTGGATAGGGAGGGGATGGCTTCATGCCTGGAAACTAGATCCCGCATATGTGCAGATGAAGCTTTGCTCGTTCGCCTACTGCTTGCATCGCCTGGTTCCCAACAGGCTGCAGACAGAGTTGGAGAACTACAAATTCAGCCTCTTTTCCCACTGAACAAGCTGGTTCAGGCTGCTGGGAAGCACAAATTCACAATTCTGCTTCAGTCCTGCAGAATTTGGCTAAATTACAGAGTGTTGGAGTAAAAGTGGCTGTTTCTTTGGACTCAAGAAGAGATAAACAGTGGGTGGGAAAGTATTGAGAAGAGGAACACTTGGAATGAAGACAATAACAGAAGAATATGAAACAGGAGGAGATTTCATTAACAACAAAGGTCAGACAGCAAGGAACAGTAGGTGGAAGAAGAACAGCATCTTCTAACTATGCATTCGGGGAGCGTTACTAACAAGACAGTGGATTACCAGAAGAACCAGTCAATCTTGGACCAAATAAAGGTTAACTGGAGAAGCTCACAAATTTTGGGCATGTAAAGGGAGTGAACAAAGGACAGGAAAAAGGTTTTGTGGAGAGGGTGAGGGAATTAGAGAATTAGGAGGATAATGGTTCGATGCATCCTCTGGAGCATTTCCTAAAGATCTAAGAATGGTCTCTAAATGCGGACACTGATTTTGTCCATCTGTTCATCCAACATTGGGCACCAAACAACTAACCAAACAAAGGAATAAAAAGTTGGGGACCATCGACTTCCGGCTGCCTGCCGCTGACATGGCGACGCCGGGGCAGGAGGCACGTGGCCTTTTCAGGCAGGGCGTGCAAGCGGTGTTGGACAGCTGGGCCGTGTTGCAGATAGCAGTTGAAAATGGCTTTGGAGGAGCACATAGCCAAGAGAAAGCTGAATGGATGGTAGGGGCTGTGGAGCAATACTTTGAGAGCAATGTTGACCTTGAACCAGAGGAGATAGAGGACTTCCTTGCTGAACTGATGAACAATGAATTTAACACTATAATAGAAGATGGAAGCTTGGCTCAGGTAAGCCAGCAACTGTGCCTGTTTTTCAGACAGAGCCATCAGGGAGATACAGCAGCAATGCTTGATGCCATTATCCATCTGGCACAGAGGAAACAAGAGGCTAGGAGGGCAGTTGCCAAATCTCAGCCAGCTGCAGAAAGCAGCAGTGAGGAAGAACAAGAAACAGAAGAAGAGGCCATGGACTGCAGTGCTGGTTCCAGCATGAATGGAATACAAAGCAATCCATCTCCACTGTCAGATAGGACTACTGAAGATGGATGGATGTTGGTGACCAGAAAAAAGAAATGAAGGAAAAAACTGCGGTAGACCTGGACAGATGCAGCAAGCCTTGAATTCTTGCATAGGACACATAATCGGCTTCCAGAGAAGAAGCCCGGGTACATTGGAAGCCCTTTTGTTGGCTGTATCTTTGCTCCTGATTTAACAGAGGCTAAATGGAATTTAACTTGGTGGCATACAATATTTTTAATCTTTGAAGTTTCTTCCCCTTCAAAATTGGAGGATGTACTTTTTGCCTCAGTAACTTTCCTGGAGTTTGAAATGAACGTTGAACAACAATGTAAAATCCTTGACAGAAAAAGTTCTCCTGCCGTGTCCTGTTCACCGATCATCTTGTTCAAGTCATTGGAAAGGAAGCAACTATTTCCCCAAAATCTACCACCCTTACTATGCAAAGAAAGGACTGCATTCACTCTTACGCAAAGAAAAAAAAGAGTGTAACAGAAAAAATCTTGTATTTTAAAAAAAAGAACAATGAAAAACAAAATACAACAATGAAACAAAAAGTAAAATGGACAATACACAAATCATGATGGTAGGACACAGGAAGTTTTGGTCAATAAAAGCTTCCCTTCCCTAACCTTTGCAGTGGCCAGCCACTATACAAGAGCAACAATAAAATATTATTTTGGTAAGATTTTGAAAAAAAAAAAAAAAAAAAAAAAAGTTGGGGACCCTATAATGAACCTGAAAAAAGTGACTTATGACCATTTTTCACACTTACGACCGTTGCAGCCTCCCCACGGTCGTGTGATCAAAATTCGGAAGCTTGGCAACTGACTGGTATTTATGACAGTTAAAGTGTCCCAGGGTCATGTGATCATCTTTTGCAACCTCGGGTCCAGCCAAATCAATGGAGGAGCCAAGGTCACTTAACAACCGTGTTGCTACCTTTGCAATCGCAGCGATTCACTTAACAACGGTGGCAAGAGAGGGCATAAAATGGGGGCAAAATTCACTTAACAACAGAAATGTTCGGCTCAATTGTGGAAAATAAAACAAGATGGACAGCAAAATAAAATAAAACAAGATGGACAGCAAGATGGACTTCCAATCTCTCAGGGGCTGCCCCAAAGAAGAGGGAGTCAAGCTAGTCTCCAAAGCGCCTGAAGGCAGGACGAGAAGCAACGGATGGAAACGAATCAAGGAGAGAAGCAACCTGGAACTAAGGAGAAACTTCCTGACAGTGAGAACATTTAACCAGTGGAACTGCTTGCCACCAGAAGCGGTGAATGCTCCAACAC
>JARGCV010000665.1:0-162574 GCA_034064705.1 Bothrops alternatus
CTCTCTCTCTCTCTCTCTCTCTCTCTCTCTTTCTCTCTCTCTCTCTCTCTTTTCTCTCTCTCTCTCTTTTCTCTCTCTCTCTCTCTCTCTCTCTCTTTTCTCTCTCTCTCTCTCTCTTCTCTCTCTCTCTCTCTCTCTCTTTTCTCTCTCTCTCTCTCTCCTCTCTCTCTCTCTCTTTTCTCTCTCTCTCTCTCTTTTCTCTCTCTCTCTCTCTCTCTCTTCTCTCTCTCTCTCTCTCTCTCTCTTTTCTCTCTCTCTCTCTCTCTCTCTTTTCTCTCTCTCTCTCTCTCTCTCTCTCTCTCTCTCTCAATATATTGATTGATTGATTGATTATATTAACAAGCACTTAGATAGATTTTCTCCACGTCCAAAATACTGTCATGTCTGATGATAAAATAATAAAACAATTTTTAAACATTGAAAAGATCTGAATTCGGAGTTCCCAGAAGGGGGCCCCTTTCTCTTCTGGACTCCAGGCTCTGGGGAAAATAAAAAAAAAAACCCACTCCTAATGAATTCATTCTTCAAGAATTGGGAAGGAAACTCATCCGCTGCATCTTTGGGCAAAGTCAGGCCATCCTGGCTTCTTTTGTACGCCCTTCCATGAGAACTGGCCTTTTCTCCTGGCAAGCTCCCCACCCCCCCCTCTTGTTTGGGTTTCAAAGAAGGCAGCCTGTTTTCTCCTCTGGGACCTCCCCAGCCCAATTCATCCTGCGTGAATGTCCCAATTATGCCACCTCGCCTGGGTGTCAGAATGGAAGGGTTCCCGTGATAGGGACTTTTGTGCGCCTGAGTGGGTGATGCCGCCGTTTCTCACTCCTTTGGGCTCCTCATCCAGTTCTTTTTCGGTCCTCCCCTTCGGCCTTCTCGGTCCCCATTGAAATGTCAGACGGAGCCTTCCTTCGTCAGCCCGCCTCCCCGGTGGGAAGAGGTTGGCCTTCTAACCTGAGGGAATAAATTGCATGCTCTTCTTCTTCTTGGCATCTTCCTTTGTTTTCGCTTTCCAAACCTCTTTTCTTTCTGCAAGAGGGAACAAATTTCTTTTCACCTGCCCGGGAGTGAAGCAGACGGCCGGCGTTTCCCACCAGAAGTGAAGTCGGTGCCCAGAAGAACACATTTCAACTGCTCTGCTTTGAGTCTTGGGAGAGGGGTTTTGTTTTTTTTTTTGTTTTTGTTTTTTTGCATGCCAAATGAGCTTCCCTGATCCAGGAAAACTCACTTGTGTTCCACTGAAAGACAGGCTGGGAACAAAGAGGCCGTCCGGTTAATTGTTGTTGTTGAATTCCCCCATTAATACAGGGCCCGAGCCCCCCTTGCAGTTCCTTCGGTGAAAAGGGCTTCTGTTTTCCTGCCTTATGTCTTGGGAATTTTGCTCTGCGAGGCTTTTGAGCATTCGTCCTGGTGGGAACAGCCAGAGGTTGCTGCAACTGGATCCTTGCTGTGATGCTGGATGTCAGTTGGGAGATTCAACAGGCCAACTAAAATCCTCCAAATTTCAGCCCAAACAGTGTTGCAGATTAAAATAGCACTTCCCTTTGAAATGCCAAAGTAATAATAATAATAATAATAATAATAATAATAATAATAATAATAATAATAATAATAATAATAATAATAATAATAATAATAATAATAATAATAATAATAATAATAATAAAGTTGGAAGGAACCTTGGAGGTCATCGAGTCCAACCCCCTGCTCAGGCAGGAAACCCTACACCATTTCAGACAAATGACTGTCCAGTCTCTTCTTAAAAACTTCCAGTGTTGGAGCATTCACAGCTTCTGGAGGCAGGTTGTTCCATTGGTTAATTATTCTCACTGTCAGGAAGTTTCTCCTTAGTTCTAGGTTGCTTCTCTCCCTGATTAGTCAATTCCAACTTCTTGTGGGGAAAAAAAAAGATCTTGCAAAGTTGAAATTGATTGATTGAACTTTTTAGTCCCACCCAGTCTTGCATGGCCACTGCAGCCATGCCCACCCAATGGGCCACACCCAGCCAATGGGCCATGCCCACCCTGCACTCGACCATGCATAAATGGGTTTTGGGTTGCAGTTTGGGCACTCAGTCTCTAAAAGGTTTGCTATCACTGTCATAGAGCCACAAAGGTCATCTTAGAGAAGATAAGCAGGGAGGTTTAGTAAAACATGAGCATGGCCCAGGAAACCGAGAAAGTGTTAGAAAGAAAATCAAGATTATCTTGCTTCGGCTGTCCTTGGTATAGGAGGGAGGGAAAGAGGAACACGGTGGATGAGGCTTTCAAGAGTCTGTTATTATGGCCTCTTATATCTATAAAGTAGAGCACTAATATTTCTTGTAGTGTTTGTTTCCTGAGCTGACCTACTTCAAAGGGCTGGCAACTTCCTTGAGGATCCCACATCAATGAAAGGAGGGAGAAACAATTAACCAAAATGCACCAGGAAGGAGGAGTGCAAAGAGTGCCAGAAGCAGAAAGGCACGGCACTCTCCACTTCCGGTTTTCAGCACCACCCACTAGCCAGGTCTAGATATTCATAATTGCCCAAGGTATGTGACTCTCAAAAAAAAAAAGGTTTAGGAAAATTAAAAACAAATCTCCAAGGGGTGAGTAATTGGTCCTCCTTTAGAGATGTGAGATTCCAGCTCTGATGATGTTTGGCCTTCAGACATGCTGCCATAAGATGATGGGTTTGGGAGTCTGCTGCACTTAATTGGTTCGAAGACTGCCCATTTCAGGATAGTAGATATCTGACAGAAAGCCCAGTGACATCTTGGGTGTTTCGGCATTGGGAAAATGATGCAAATTATGGAATTTGTGTAGTTTATGCAAGGACCTCATTGTTACAGGTGATCTTGACTTACAACCATTTATTAGGTGACTGTTCGGAGTTACAATGGCACTAAAAAAAGTAATAATAATAATAATAATAATAATAATAATAATAATAATAATAATAATAATAATAATAATAATAAAATAACTTTCCAATAAAAGTTGGAAGAGACCTTGGAGGTCATCTAGTCCAACCCCCTGCTCAGGCAGGAAACCCTATACCATTTCAGAAAAATGACTGTCCAGTCTCTTCTTAAAAACTTCCAGTGTTGGAGCATTCACAGCTTCTGCAGGCAGGTTGTTCCATTGGTTAATTGTTCTCACTGTCAGGAGTTTCTCCTTCGTTCTAGGTTGCTTCTCTCCTTGCTTAGTTTCCATCTGTTGCTTCTTCTCCTGCCTTCAGGTGCTTTGGAGAATAGCTTGACTTCCTCTTCTTTGGGGCAGCCCCTGAGATACTGGAAGACTGCTATCATGTCACCCCTCGTCCTTCTCTTCATTAAACTAGACAGACCCAATTCCAGCAACCGTTCCTTATATGCTTTAGCCTCCAGTCCCCTGATCGTCTTTGTTGCTCTTCTCTGTACTCTTTCTAGAGTCTCAACATCTTTTTTACATTGTGGTGACCAAAACTGGATGCAGTATTCCAAGTGTGGCCTTACCAAGGCCTTGTAAAGTGGTGTTAACAGTGACATGACTTTTTTCACACTTACAACCGTTGCAGCATCCCCAGGGTCACATGATCAAAATTCAGACGCTTGGCAACTGACTTGTACTTATGACTGTTGCAGTGTCCCAGGGTCACGTGATCCCCTTTTGCGAACTTCTGCCAAGCAAAGTCAATGGGGGAAGCCAGATTCACTTAACCACATTAACTAACTTAACAACTGCAGTGATTCACTTAACAACTGGGGCAAGAAAGGTTATAAAATGAGGCATTAAAAAGGTCTCACGTAAAAACAGAAATTTTGGGCTAACCACGGTTGTCGTAACTCGAGGTCTTCTTGTAATGGGATATCTCTTAATTTAAAGACTTTAAAGACTCAGGGGTCCAGCCCTCTGACTCCCTCACCCACAGGTCAATTTCTTTCCAGAGATCTATGAAAGTGCCAAAGTTTGTTTTGGGGTAGGGAGGAATTCATAAGATGTGAAATGTGTCACCTTGATGCAGTTTTTTTCCTGGGCATATTAAATGTCACAGGGATGTGGGAAATCAGAATTCCCACGGTGACATTCCTCAGGTGCTTCTGGGTCCTTTGTAGGGGATGCTAAGCTTTCGGGTCTGTTTGCTGTATTGGTTGGGGCACTGTCCAACATCTAATAGTAATGCAATTTTCGTTTAGAATTGCAGAGTTGGCATATTTATATGGTTAAAAAAACCCACCCCATCTTTGTTTGTCATTTGTCTCTTGGAATCAGATACTCAAATAATCAGGGAAACTGATTTATTGGTTTTTTTTTTTGAGGCCAGCATTACCCTTCTTTTTCATCTCAAGAAGAGTGGAGGTGGAGACCCCACCATTTTAAAAAAAGACACACCCCAATTAGCAATGCTCAAAATGATCTTTCTGCAATACTTTTTCTGTCTGTTCACATTTTATTTGATGAAACTTTTAAGGTCCCGTTAGGGAACGGTAGAGCTCATGATCTTATAGTGGTTCCCATGGCTGGGGGTTTCTGCTCCCTTAGAGCCGTAAGAAAAAGTCAACTCACACCGGTCCCATTGTAGACATTCAGAAGCATTCAAGAAGCCCACAACATTCTCCACCCTCCTATATTTCTGCTTCCCCCTCCCATCTGTCTTCAGGGAAACAGACACTTATTCTGTCTCCCTTAAATGCATCCAATTGCTTTTTAAAGCATTTTGAAGTCTGTGCTTGTCAATCCAACTTGTGACAGGGAGTTTCATATCTCAAAAGCCTCTCCGATCACCAGCCCACCCCTCTGTCAAGCTAACCATTTCCCTTTTGAGTCTATTATTAAGCACGTGCATAGGGCTGATGGTCTTTTCTGCCATATTATCCCACTTTAGAGCAGCCTGACGCAGTTGCTTCGCTGAACTAAAGTCAGCTTTCACTGCTAAGTAAAAGCAATTTTTATCTGCCTCAATATCTTAAATTTAATGCTGTCTTTCCGCCCACCCTCAAACGGGTTGATTGATTATGTGCCTGTTAGTATTTAGGCTGTCGATTATTAAACATGACAGGTCTTCCTTACAATGGCAGCTGGGTCCAACATTTCTGTGGCTGAGACAATTATCACGTGGATTTTGTCCCATTTTGCCCTGGTTCTAGTCCTCCTTCAATCATGGAAGCTGCCTGGATGATTTGAGGCCAACTGCCCTCTCTTCCTCCATCCTACTTCGCATGAGGTGTTGCTTAGTAAAATAGGAAGAGGGAGAACCACTGGATACACATTGCCTCCATCCGCTCTTGAAGGAAGGGCAGTGTGAAACACATAAGAAAACCATGTGGTACAATGTCAAAGGAATTTGAATAAGGAGTGGAAAGGATGTGGCTTGGATCTTCATCCCAATATTTTACTTTTTAAAATGTTATTATTAGTATTCCAATAAATATGAGAACAAAATCAAGGTAGTGTTTGAGAATAGAACAGGAAGAAGAAGGAAGGAAGGAAGAGAGAAGAAGAAGAAGAAGAAGAAGAAGAAGAAGAAGAAGAAGAAGAAGAAGAAGAAGAAGAAGAAGAAGAAGAAGAAGAAGAAGAAGAAGAAGAAGAAGAAGAAGAACTATAAGAAGAAGAACAAGAAGAAAGAAGAACTAGAAGAACTAGAAGAAGAAAAAGAAGAAAAAAGAAGAAAGAAGAAAAAGAAGAAGAAAGAAAGAAAGAAAGAAAGAAAGAAAGAAAGAAAGAAAGAAAGAAAGAAAGAAAGAAAGAAAGAAGAAGAAAGAAAGAAGAAGGCTTTGCTTTTCAGATGCCCCACATTTATGCACCAAGCACGTTCCTTCTGGTAAGGCAGGCGTCAGAGGCTGCAAGAACTCTGCTCCACAGAGCATCTTTGAAAACAAATGTTGGCAAAGAGCCATGAAAAAAAAGGCTGCATAAATAACCCTGGAAGGCTTCTTTTTCACTGTTAAGCAGGCGATGACTAATTGGGGGGGGGAGCTCTGTCTGGGCAGTGCTGGACCACTCAGTAAAAAGCATCATCTCAACATGGCTGGCATTTAAAAGACAGAGAGAGGTTGGGGGGGAGAAAGAATTCCACCTAGAGGGTTGTTAGGAAGCAGCATGATAGTAAAATTGTCAGTATTGTAATACCTTTTTAACAAATCTATAGTGTGAGATTTGGGAGAATCAGAACCTGTGGTTTCCCAGGAAAGGGAGTGTATCCACGTGGCATATGTATAGACTGGGCTGAGATATACTGTACACTACTTAAAAACGAAGGAGACGGAATATCTCAGAGCGAAATGGAATAGCCCTTAGACTTATATACCGCTTACAGAGTCAGCCTCTTGCCCACCACAATCTGGTCCTCATTTTACCGACCTCGGAAGGATGGAAGGTTGAGTCAACGCTGAGCTGGTGACATTTGAACTGCTGGCAGTGGGCAGTCAGCAATAGTAGCTTGTAGTACTGTATTCGAACCACGGCGCCACCACGGCTCACGCTGGTTCCCTCAGCTAAGAAACAGAGATTAGCATTGCTCCCTAGAGACAGACACGACTAGACAGGGGAAACTTTTACCTCTGTTAGCTGGGAAAGCTGCTTCTGACTCTCTGAAGTGCAAGGTCCTTTTGGGGGGGGGAAATTGTGGTCTGTGAAACCCCCAGCAAACCGTCTATCAAAGCCACCCCTCCCCATCTTGTTTCCTTCCTCCAACAAACCCCAAAGAGGGAATTGCCTTCTCCAGAGTATTTTCCACTACCCCCCTGCATTTTATTTTATATGTATGTAATTTCTATTATGCTGTGAGCCGCCCTGAGTTCTCCGGAATAGGGCGGCATAGAAATTAAATTAATAATAATAATAATAATAATAATAATAATAATAATAATAATAATAATAATAATAGTAATAATAATAATAATAATAATAATTTCCAGAGAAAACACATTTCTTAACTCAGATTGCAAAGATTGTAATCACCTCCACCCCCCTGCTTTTAGATTTTCTTTTCTCTTCTTTATTTTTTAATTTATTAGGGTCGGGTGATAAAAGGCATAAGTAGGATTCATTTGTGGCGGGTTTTGTAGATTGCTTTTCTCTTTTATGTTGGCCTCTGGCCCCCATTGTGTGTGTTTGTGTGTGTGTGTTTTTTTTAAAGGAATCTAGAATTACAAAATTAAGCCGCAAAGCAGTGGCTTGTCCCCCCAGGAAACATTTGTCAGCTTAGTCAAGTTTTTTTTAACACCAAGAATGGGATTCTGCCTCTTTGCCTCCTTTCCAATAAAAAAAGTAAACAAAGCTTGGTGGTGCAGCCAGGCAGTAATAAGGCATCCATATTTGGACTTGTGATGAAGAAGAAGAGGGGTCCAGCTGAATATTCCGCTCCTGGATCTCAGAGAGAACACCTAAGTATCAGGACACTAAACTGTTGTTTTGTGTAAATAGTTCCCTGGATCAGAATAACAGAGTTGGAGGTCTTCTAGTCCACCCCCTGCGCAAGCAGGAGACCCTATACCAGCGGTTCTCAACCTTTTCCAGGCCGAGACCCCACCTGCGCCGTCCATGCATGGCACGACCCTGACCTGCGCCGTGCATGCGTGGCACGATGGGACGAACTGCGCATGCACGGCGCATGCGCGATGGCCCGAACCGCACATGCGCGGCGCGACAGGACAAAACGCGCATGCGCGGCACGATGGCCCTAACCATGCATGCGCGACGCGCGCACGACGGCCAAGGGGAAATGGGGGGGAAAATGGGAGGGAAAAAATGGGGGGGGGGAAATGGCGGACTGCCGTGTTTGGCGACCCCTGTGAAACGGTCGTTCGACCCCAAATGGGGTCGCGACCCACAGGTTGAGAACCGCTGCCCTTTACCATGTCAGACAAATGGCTGTCCAGTCTCTTCTTGAAAGCCTCTAGTGATGGAGGACCTACAACCTCTGGTGGCAAGCTGTTCCACTGAAGATGCTTCCTCCAAACCACCTCTTTTCCCCCATCAAAGCAAATGACTTCACTGAAAACGACAAAAACTGAACTGAAATTCGGCGACTTGCCTTCAGAAGTTGCGTTAATTGTGGGATTTTAACTTCTATTCCTGGCTTACAGTAATTAATGCAGATAAAAGGATGGAGCACAATTTGAGTTATAATGACAAAATAATTAGAAAATAATTATAATAAAGGGTCTGTATACTTTCATTTATTTCTGAGATGATAAACGCAATTTGTTTCTGGTAATATCGTTCATATTTGCTTTTAGGGGCTGGGGGAATAGAGCTGTCTAAGCCCCTAAGTAAGCAGGTTGGACTTGAAAAAAGTCCACTCTTTTGGACTTATTTTTTCTTACTTAAGTGAGACCGTTCAGGTGTCACATTTCTCTCCACCACCACCACCCCTCCATCAACTTAGGCAGTTGAGGGCAGAGGAGAGAAAGGAAGAAGAAAATTATGAGTGACCACTAGATGGCAGGGAGGGGTTAATTTTCTGATTCACTGTGCAGTGTTGCCATCTACTGACTGTCTGGAATTTTGCAGCCTCAATTTAGTAACCCACTTCGGTGGCAGAGCTTGATCGATCTCCCTCGTTGGCTTTAGGACGTGATTAGGATCAGCTGCACAATTAGAGGAGCCACCAGAACGTATTACCTTTCATTATCAGCTTGGTTCTCCAGGCGTGTTCACATCTCATTTGAGTTAGACCTTTTCAGATCCTGCAAAGCTGACCCCACACCCTTCATCATCCCTTGCGCTAAATATTTGCAAATGCATTTCAACACAAATTACCTACACCCCCCCCACACACACACACATGCACGCCAGGGCCTTTGTCTCCTGCAATCAGATTTTGGCTCAGGGTTGAGAAAGCCAGCTTTGCAGAACCAGCTGGGAGTCAAAAGGACAGCTTCTTTAGAATGGAGAACCAAAGCAAGTCATCACCACAGAGTTTAGGGAGAGGCATGGCCAAGTAAAGCCATTCCCCCCCCCAAAAAAACCTTGAATGGTGAGGCTGCCAGGAGGCAGAGGGGTGGGACAGGCGAACACCCACCTGGGAGTCATTGTGGACTTTTCACCACATGTGCTGAGTAATATCCCGCTGTTCCACCCATGGACAGTATGGAATTTGCATTTTCTTCATCCATCAGGGGAGGAAGAGACACGTTTAAAAAATAAAACAAAAACTCAACTTGGCAGGGTCCACCATTGCTGTTATCCCCTATTTCCAGTTCTCGTGATGGAAACAGGCAAGGAGCCAAGCCTGTGTACCCACCTGCTGCTTCTTTCTTTCCTTCTCCTTTTGGCTTCCACCCCATGGCTGCCCCCACACAGCTGGGCCCCTGCTTGGTGGATTCAGCATTTTCATCTGTCTAGAATGCATTTATTAGTATTTTTTGCAAATGTTGTTCTTTTGGCACAGCCTGTAAAAAATCCTGAATGATATTTTTGCTCTCGTGTGTCGTTGAGCTGAGTCAGAATTCTCTGTCTGACGCTCGGAGATGGTGCCCCTTTCGTTTCCGTCTCTTGATAGTCTCAGGTCACAAGTTCACATGTGCATCTCTGTGGCTTGACTTCTGCACATCTTGTAGAATCTAACAGAAGAACAGAGTTGAAAGGGATCTTGGAGAATTTCTAGTCCAACCCCTTGCTCAAGCAGGAGACCCTATACCATTTTAGAGAAGTGGCTGTCCAGTCTCTTCTTAAAAATTTCCAGTGTTGGAGCATCCACAACTTCTGGAGGCAGGTAGTTCCACTGGTTAATTATTCTGTCAGGAAGTTTCTCCTTAGTTCTAGGTTGCTTTTTTCCTTGATTAGTTTCCATCCATTGTTTCTTGTCTTGCCTTCAGGTGGTCTGCTAAATAAGTTGCCCCCCTCTTCTTTGTGGCAGCCTCTCAAATATTGGAACATTGCTATCATGTCCCCCCATTAGCCCTTTTTTTCACTAGATTAGGCAAACCCAATTTCTGCAATCATTCTTTATCTGTTTTAGGCTCCAGCCCTTTATTGCTTTTTTCTGCTCTCCTTCCAGAGTCTCTACATCTTTTTTATGATACGGTGACCAAAACTGGATGCAGTATTCTACGTGTATCCAGTTTTGATCACCATATTATAAAAAAGATCTGCAGACTCTGGAAAGAGTGCAGAAAAGAGCAACAAAGATGTTTCTGGTGGTCATTCTAGGCTTGACAAGAATCATTCTAGATCATTCTGGGCAGGACAAGAAACAATGGATGGAAACTAAACAAGGAGAGAAGCAATCTAGAACTAAGAAGAAACTTCCCAGCAGTGAGGACAATTAACCAGTGGAACAGCTTGCCTTCAGAAACCGTGGGTGCCTCATCACTGGAGGTTTTAAAGAAAAGACTGGACAATCACTTGTCTGAAAGGGTATAGGTATCCTGCCTGACCAGGGGGCTGGACTAGAACAATTGCAGAAACTACATTCTGCAGGATTGCATAAACAACAGTTTGAAATGGAGTCTTTTTCCTTCGTTTTCCTAGTGCATTCCTTCGTTTTCCTAGTGCAAATGGTGCAGTTGGAAAACTGGGAACCTCCAGAGTCCTCCCTTGGGTGTTTTTTTTTTTTTTGAAAAACATCTGGAAAATGTGTGCACAGCTGCATCAAACTGTGGTGGAATGGTGGTCTCAGAATGCAAAGGTTGTACAGCTCCCCGCCGTTGTGCAGCTGTAAGAAATGGCCATTGGAAATTAGCCTCCCATTTCTCTCTTCAAAGGACAGGAAATGAAAGACAGCTTGGAATATCCCGCCTTGGAATTTACCTTCCTCTCCTTTCCAGGCAAAGAGAAGGGCACAAAAGAAAGTGGTGGGATCAGTTCCAGGATTCTAATCTGTAAATAAGAGTTAGAGAAATGGACGCTTAATCTAGGCTGGCATTAGTTTTGCTTAAAACGGCTGTGAATACCACTGACCAACTGCTGTAAAAGGAATGACAGCTTGTTAGACTGAACTAGCAATCTAGGTTGTCAGAATGGCATTGTGTCTAGCGTTTGTAACCCCCCCCCCCGACATTGTATGCCACATGCTGAATAAATAAATAAAAATAAAAACAATAGGAATAACTTGGGAGGAGAGAGGTAGAAAGAGTGTAAAGCCCATAATGTGATGCCAGATGCAATTAGTCCTTGACTTACAACAGTTTGTTTAGTGACTGTTCAAAGCTACAACGGCGCTGAAAAACGTGACTTACGAACCAGTTTTCACCCTTAGGAGCGTGGTAGAACCCTCCTGGTCACATGATCAAAATTCAGACGCTTGGCAAATGACTCATATTTATGACCGTTGCTTTGTCCCGGGGTCACGTGATCCTCTTTTGCAACCTTCTGACGACTAAAGTCAATTCACTTAACCACAGTTTGACTTGTGACTTATGATCACAACTGAGCCCCAGACTGAAGCATTTGTTACACGAATTTTCTTGCCCCGGTTGTTAAGTGAATCACTCCAGCTGTTAAGTTAATATCACAGTTGTTAAGTGAATCTGGCTTCTCACTGACTTTAGTTGTCCAAAGATCGCAAAAGGGGATCACATGACTCCAGGGCACTGCAACCATCATAAATATGAGTCCGTCGCCAAGCGTCTGACTTTTGATCACGTGACCTCCCCCCAATGGTCGTAAGTGTGAAAAAAGGTCATAAGTCACTTTTTCCCCAGTGGCGTTGTAATCACTAAACAGTCACTAAACAAACTGCTATAAGTCGAGGGCTATCTGTAGTTTGTACCATGACATAATCTCCTTTTGTGCAGATCAGTTGTCAGTTTGTGAAGCAGCTTGGAAAAGATATCTTGCCTAAAGCACGGTCAAGGCAAAATTCCCGGGGGTAACCTTCATACATTCCTAACCTGTAGGTCAGGAAGGACTTCAGCACTCGAGGTACATCATCTTGAGAACTTCATCTTGAAATAATTACTCGTCATCACAGTTGTAACCCCACAAAGCAATCTCTGTTACTTATTCTACATTATGAATGAAATCCTCCATACATTCCAAGGTGAAAGGCAATCAGTAGCCTTGTTGTTGTTTTTAACCATTTAGTTGTGTCCAACTCTTGGTGACTTTGAAGGCAAGCGGTCTCCATGCTTCCCTGTCCAGCACAGCTTCTTTCAATTGTTGGATGTTCAACTTTGTATCAGATTTGGTGTTATCAAGCCAGCTTTGCTTGCCCCTTCTGCTTGTTCCACTAACCACTCCTAGCATCGTTTCCTTCTCCAATGAACATAAGAACATAAGAAGAGCCATGCTGAATCAGGCCAAAGCCCATCGAGTCCAGCATTCTGTGTCACACAGTGGCCCACCAATTGTACATGGGGATCTTGAGCAGAAAGAGAAGGCAAAACCTTCCCTTTCCCTTGACCCCCAACAAATGGTACTCAAGGGAATCCTGCCTGCCTCAACCAACATAGAGGCGGCACATGGACATCCATTTTAATAACCATCGATACACTTGGCATCCATGAATCTATCTAGCCCTGCCTTGAAGCTGTCAAGGCTGACAGCTGTCACGACCCCTTATGGAAGTGAATTCCATAAATCAACGATCTTCTGGGTGAAGAAATATTTCCCTTTATTTGTCCTCACTTTCTTAGCTATTTAGGGAGTGCCCCCTAAATTTTTCTCTATCCACCTTTTCTATTTGTATTTGCACTTATAACATGGCCAAAGTAAATCAAACATAGTCTTATGGTTTTTAGCTTCTAGTGATGTGTCTCATTTTATATGATTTAACACCTCTCTGTTCGTTAACCAGTAGTCTACAGTTAACCTGATGCTATAAAAGAACAATACAAACTAAGCATTAGTTGAGGATTGTGGGTTGCCGAGAATGAGAGAGGAAACAAAATGGCACAGATGACCTGCCTATGTAGAAAGGATTCTTTTCCAACTTGCAAATCATTATAGTCAAATACCTCCATCCTTGACAGTAAGTAATGATTCTGCTTCTGCCTGGACAGTTTGATGGACAGCTAATTTTCTCTCCACTTTTCTGCCTGGCTGGCTGGCTTTACATACATCCAGTTCCTGCCAATTTGCTGCCATGAGACTTTTTGAACGAAGTGGAAGGACGTTTGAGTGAAACCATGCAGAGTGTGCTCCATCCATGCTTTTATGCTCTGAGAATCCCTGGAAAGTGTGCAGTGTCTTTAGCTGCCACAAGCCAGAAAAATCACATCCATCCAGCTTCTTATGGGTGTCGTTCAAACTTCTTGCAGACTTCAGTGCCATCTGCTGAGATGCAGAAAATTAAATCAAGGTTGAACTAGAATAAAGCTGAAAGCCCTACAAGCTCTGATGCAGCTTTCTCATGAAGTGAAGTTTTAGTACCACTTTATAATGCCTTGGTCAGACCAAGCTTGGAATACCGCATCCAGTTTTGGTCACCATGATATATATATATATATAGGTATAAATGTTGAGATTCTAGAAAGAGTGCAGAAAAGAGCTACAAGGATGATTAGAGAACTGAAGGCTAAAACAGGAAGAACGCTTGCAAGAATTAGGTGTGTCTAGTCTAATGAAAAGAACTAGGAGTGACATAATAGAAGTTTTCAAATATCTAAGGAGCTGCCACAAAGAAGAGGGAATCAAGCTATTCTCCAAAGCACCTGAAGACAGGACAAGAAGTAATGGATGGAAACTAATAAAGAGGAGAAGCAACCTAGAACTAAGGAGAAATGAGTGAGAATTAATCAATGAAATGACTTGCCTTTGGAAGTTCTGGGCGCTCCATCACTGGAGGTTCCTGCTCCATCTGCATCTATCTATCTATCTATCTATCTATCTATCTATCTATCTATCTATCTATCTATCTATCTATCTATCTATCTATCTATCATCTATTATCTATCTATCTATGTATCATCTATCATCTATCATCTATCTATCATCTATATCTATCTATCTATTTATCATCTATCTATCTATCATCTATCTATCTATCATCTATCATCTATCATCTATCATCTATCATCTATCATCTATCATCTATCATCTATCTCTATCCTGAGCACATGTTGAGTTCAACCTGAAAATGGCTTGGCCATTTCTTAGATTCTCTGGGGAGATCGTAAGTGGTAATCGCAAGAAGATGAAAACTGTTCGATGAAATATAGGCAGAGACAACTTTCATTTCATCAGTGTTCTGCCAATAAACCTCTGGCCGTCCTTCTCTCTGCAGAGAATCCCCCGAGGTTAGGAAAGTAATTTGATCGCTGTGTTCTTGCTATCATGATGTTCTGTTCAAGATATATTTCCAATTTTTTCAGCTTGCTATTTTTTTTTAGTAGGATGGATCTTTTTTCTCTCCTGCCAATACATAATCCAATGGTTATGAATTTCTTCAGACAGAATGTTATGGTTTTCTCTGTAAAATGATGAATGATCCAAAAAGCCATTCCTATTATCTCAGCTACTTCCTGAGACTGTAGGTGATTTCATTGTGAGGTCCAGAGATTTTCTTCCCACCTTCCCCAGAAGAGAAAGGAAAAGGGGAAGGGGATGGCTCACCAGCCAAGTCCATCAGTTTTATTTTTGGAAGGAATGATGATGGAAGGTAACATGATCTGAGAATGAGCCATCTGTACAGAAACAGCTCTGCATAAGCTGAGTTATGGCATTGTGGCATGCTTCTTGGGAAGATATCAATTCAAATTTATCCAAGAGAAAAGGGTTGGGGTTAGGGCTAGGAATCAGGAATCAGGAATCAGGAATCAGGAAAAAGGAGGGATGTCTCCTTGGAATGAAATGGAATGGAATGGAATGGAATAGAATAGAATATGGAATGGAGAATAGAATGGAATGGAGTGGAGTGGAATAGAATAGAATAGAATAGAATAGAATAGAATAGAATAGAATAGAATAGAATAGAATAGAATAGAATAGAATAGAATAGAATAGAATAGAATAGAATAGAATATTTGATTGGCCAAGTGTGATTAGATACACAAGAATATGTGTGTCTATAATAGCTCAGTTCAGAGTTCTGTAGTTTGAAGGCCTGTGCTAAGAAAAGAAGACACTTAAGAGTCTTGCTCCTCGGTATTACCCATTGCTAATATTTGCAGATAAATGTGGAGTCTTGCTCACAGTTATGACCAGGAAAGAACTTCAGTGCTATGTCTGGATATGGACTTATCACCTTAGCCAGTTTGGTTTCTACCTCAATATCAAGAAGGCTGAGTATCTATAGATAGACTGAACACCTCCAACATATAGCGGAGATCTACAGAGAACAAACTCCTTCAATTGTTTGCATTGTTAGGAAGTTTCTCCTTAATTCTAGATTGCTTCTCTGCTTGATTAGTTTCCATCCATTGTTTCTTGTCCTGCCTTCTGGTGTTTTGGAAAATAGGTTGACTTCTTCTTCTTTGGGGCAGCCCCTGAGATATTGGAAGACTGCTATCATGTCCCACCTCATCTTTCTCTTCATTAAACTAGATATACTCAATTCCAGCAACCATTATTTGCATGTTTTAGCCTCCAGGCCTTTAATCATCTTAGTTGCCCATCTCTGCCCTCTTTCCAAAGTCTCAACATTTTTTTTTTATAATGTGGATGTGGTATTCCAGATGTGATTCTGTTTGCTGTCAAAATAAATTATTAAAAAAACCTCTGCTTTATGAGATGGTTAGTTTTCATTTGGTAATGAAACTGTGATCATTTTCCATCTTCCTTATTTCTTCCCTAACTTTTACCCCACACTGATTTTTACATCTTTAATTAAGAGCAAGAGGGAGAACTACCTCTTGAAAGATTAATCTTAGGCTGCCATGAATATTCGCCACCTTTGGAAGGGGACAATTTATTCTGCAAATAATAGGAATAATTAGCCCTTGGTGACTCATCAGAAAAGAGTGGTAAATTAAAATTTATCGGCTGCTCTGTTAATGCAGTGAGTTTTCCACTGGAGCAATTTGAGTTGATCAATCTATGCCCTGAGCAGTGGCAGAAGCTATAAATTGCAGATTAGGCTTTTCTGGCCATTAGTCTATAAGAATGAAAGGCAGAGAGTAGGGGGGGGGAAAGCGAGAACAAAAGAAAGGAGATGCAGAATCACTTTTTGGACAGTAGCAGAGCTATTGTGGCCAACAAATTTAACAAATTCTCCAGAAGTGCTGTTTCCTCTGCCTCTGTGATTCCGGATGATTAGGGGAGGGGAGATTAAACCAAATGATGAGCGGTTGTAGAGAATGGGAATGTCTAGTCTAATGAAGGCCAGGAGAAGGGGTGACATGACACAATCTTCCAATACTTGAGAGGTTGTCACAGAGAAGAAAGGATTGTTGAGACTCTGGAAAGGGTGCAGAGAAGAGTAACAAAAATGATTAGGGGGCGGGAGGCTAAAACATAAGAAGAATGTTGCAGGAATTGGGTCTATCTAGTTTAATAAAAGGCAGGACTAGGGGTGACATGATAGCAGTGTTTCAATATTTCAATATTTCAGGGGCTCCTATAAAGACAAAGGGGTCTTGTACAAAAGGCAAGACAAGAAACAACAGATGGAAACCAACCAAGGAGAGAAGCAACCTAGAACGAAGGAGAAATTTCATAACGGCAAGAGCAATTAACCAGTGGAACAACCTGCCTCCAGAAGTTGTGGGTGCTCCATCACTGGAAGTTTTTAAGAAGAGACTGGACAACCATTTGTCTGAAATGGTATAGGGCCTCCTGCTCAAGCAGTGGGTTGGACTAGAAGACCCCCAAGATCCCTTCCAACTCCATTATTCTATGTTCTATGTTCAAAGCACCAGAGGGCAGGACAAGAAGCAATGGGTGGAAGCTTGTGAAAAAGAAATCCAACCTAGAAGTAAGGAAGTTTTTTGACAGTGAGAACAATTAATCAATGGAATAACTTGCTTCCCAAAGTTGTGGTGCTCCCTCATTGGAGGTTTTCAAAAGTAGCCTGGACAACCATTTCAGCAGGATGGTATAAGGTCTCATGCCTTGAGCAGGGGGTTGGACTAGAACAGCGGTTCTCAATCTGTGGGTCGCGACCCCATTTGGGGTCGAACGACCATTTCACGGGGGTCGCCAAACAACGCAGTCCGCCATTTTCCCCCCCTTTTCCCCTCGGCTGGCGCAGGGGGCAGCACCGCGCATGCGTGATGCAGGCCGTCGCGCCGCACCGCGCATGCGCGATGCGGGCCATCACACCACGCCACGCATGTGCGATGCGGGCCACCGCGCCACGCATGTGCGGTGCAGGTCGGGGTCGCACCGGGCATGCGCGGCGCAGGTTAGGGTCGCGGCCTAAAAAAGGTTGAGACTAGAAGATCACCGAGATTTTTTCTAGCCACACAATTCTATGTTCTATGAATCAGTCCAACTAAACTGGGGATGTTCTTCATCCAGTACTCTTTCTTTCATGTTTTAATTGGACAAAGCTCTCCTTTCCCCATTTTTCTCTTCTTCATCTCCAGTCAGAACTGGCCAGTCCTAAAATCCCCCTCTTCCACTTTCCATTTTGCAGATTTTTCTTTGGTAAATTCCATGCTTTTTTTAATGATCAGATTTTTACGCATAACACCGAAGTGAATGTTGAAATAAATTTTGGCGCAGCTTTCCTCACTGCTGGCTAGCGCTACGTAGTTAAATGAGAATGCTGGAAACAGCAGAAACGGGGAAGCTTCATAGATTAAAGTTGCCACCGGATTTTTAAAAAGCAGAAGCAAAATAAAAGCAACACAAACCCATTGCAGCACTTTCAGTAACAATTTGCAC
The DNA here is from genome assembly GCA_034064705.1 of Bothrops alternatus. Taxonomy (NCBI): domain Eukaryota; kingdom Metazoa; phylum Chordata; class Lepidosauria; order Squamata; family Viperidae; genus Bothrops; species Bothrops alternatus. The sequence continues at coordinate 17,667 of JARGCV010000665.1, forward strand.
CACAACCAGGCTTCCAACTTATTAAGGCTGACATCAAACCTCATTGTAATTATTCCTTTCATCTTGTGATCAATACTACAATAAAATTAATTCTCCGGAGATGTTGATTGCTTTATGGTGGTCTCTGCCTAGCAACAGCCAAGCCTAGTGTTAAACAAAAGAAAGGGAAAAGAAAGGAAAGGAAAGGAAAGGAAAGGAAAGGAAAGGAAAGGAAAGGAAAGGAAAGGAAAGGAAAGGAAAGGAAAGGAAAGGAAAGGAAAGGAAGAAAGAGCAAAGGAAAGGAAATGACATGGAAGGAAAGGGAAAGGGAAAGGGAAAGAAAGAGAAAGAAAGAAAGAAAGAAAGAAAGAAAGAAAGAAAGAAAGAAAGAAAGAAAGAAAGAAAGAAAGAAAGAAAGAAAGAAAGAAAACAAGATAGCCAGACTAGTCCAATGTTCAGAACTTAAGTTCTGTCCTCAGAAACACCAGTTCAGACTTGTCTGGATAAACAGTTGGTTTGTCCAAACATTTTCCAAGCTGGGCAAAAAAAGGCAATCCATCCATCCCAGATGAAAATTGTTGGGAACATATTTGCTAAAGCTTATGAGTCAGCGAGGGTCTTGGAAATAAACATTTTAACCATCGTCTGCTATATCAAGCAAACATCTAAGTCACCACGGTGTTCCCCTGCTCCACCTTGATTCCTGGCTTCTGGATTTTGTTAATAATTCCTTGCTTGGTCTGGCGGGTTTGCTGGAGACTCTCAATATGAAAGCTTTCTCTTTTTCTCTCGAGCTCACCAGAACAGGAGTTTATTCTATTCCACACTTCACTGGAAAATAACAGACTTGCAGCATTCGTTATACGTTTACATTAGAGTCTTTGGTTGGTTGGTTGGTTGCCCCAGCTGGAAGCTGAAAAATATAAAATACAAGTGGAAATAATGCATTGCATGGCTAGTTCCTAAATCTGCAGGAAAAAAATCTGTTCAGGTAAGGAGAACCTTTCCACAAACAAATCAAGAGTTGGCATTGGAACAAGAGAGTTATAGTGTCTGGTAACCTAGGCAGGTAAAATAACATCCATGAAAAAGATCTAGGCATTGTTAGAATCCACGGGCATTTTGACTTAAGATGCTTATTTCTACATAATCATGCAATCTGTTATCCACCCTTCGAACAACACCTAGAAATATATGCAGTTCAGTGTTTTTCACACGGGACTCTATCCAAACATAAAATAAAGCAGACAACATCTCCCAATTATTGGCAATAAATTGGTTTGCTTTTCAACCATTGTAGGAGTCTTCTGTGTTACTCCTTTCAAGAAACTAAGAGGGCTACTTTGCTGGAAGCACGCAGGATAGAGTTACCCAAACCCAAACTGGACTGAAATGGGTTGTTGAGTGGATTGCATTTCTTTTTTCTTTTCTTTTTTTTTATAAAAAAATTTTCTTTTATTAAAACAATCAGCATTGAACACAAAATCTTAGTATGCATCAATCATCATAGCACCTGATATACAACACTAAGTATTAATCTTTGTAAACATCTGGTTTGGTAAACATTTTTCACTCCTCACATCAAGCCTCAACTATACGCCTAAAAGGCGAAAGATTTATACGATCTGAAGAGAAACCAGAGCATTGTGGATTGCATTTCTTATTGAGGGAGGAAAGACAACCCTTGTCTTAGCACAGAAAGGAAAGGCAGCTGGAACATCTGTAGGAGTGGTACAATGATGCCAACATGACAGGTGACCAAGTGATTGAAATGTTGTCAAATGGTCACCATTGAATGAAAGATCATGACATTCCAGCTGAGTTCTCCAGAGGGATCAGAAGGGTACAGCTTTGAACAGTTGTGCCAGGTGTGTTTGTGAACTGCAGGTCTTCTCCCTGAGCAACTGCCTCCCTCTGTAATTTCATTAGCATTATTAATCCCACATTTGTGCTAATCATATCTCAGTAGGGGGCTGTTTTCCAACACAGATTCCTGCTTCATTTTGCATATGTGTCATCTATTTGCCGAGAAAAATCTTAACGCAGCCACAGCAGCTGATTGCCAGCAAGGGACCATCTTCTCCCTTGATAAACCAGCTGGGCCATTTTGTCAAAACACAAAATGGTCAACTGATTCAGCCTGGGCCACACAGGAGGCAAGAGGTTTGTGCTAAAGCCTGTGCTGAGGAAATTTCCATGTCAGAACGAAAGCAGGGTCTTTCACGTCTTCAGAATCAATGTTCCCCAGGCAATTTATATTAACAGCTGTGTAAACTATGCAAGAATGTGTACAAAGGCTCCATATATTAGAAGGTGTTAGTAACGTAAAACTGAGACATTTTTCTGCAGATGTTCTTTCTTTCTTTCTTTCTTTCTTTCTTTCTTTCTTTCTTTCTTTCTTTCTTTCTTTCTTTCTTTCTTTCTTTCTTTCTTTCTTTCTTTCTTTCTTTCTTTCTTTCTTTCCACCCACTGAAAATGCGAGGGTGGAATATGGCCTTAGTATAGCAGGTAATCAACTGAGTGGCATTTTTATTCAGCTGCATCTCCAGTTTGGGGGAGGGGAGGATAAATTTATGTTGGGCCCAGGAGAAAGGAGCTTCTAGGACAACCTCAAGTGGAGACAGTAGTGAGGGTAACTCTCTACATCTAAACTCTTGAGTTCAACGCCTGATCTTTAAAGATGGTAGAAGATGGATGTGGCCAGAGATGCTGGAGGATTGTTACTGCCAAGCAGGTGCCTTCTGTTTTTCACACTGGTTTTCAAGTTAATGCTTTTCCACAAAATCCCTGAAACTGCCTAGAAGTAAGGAGAAATTTCGTGAGAGTGGGAACAATTAACCAGTGGAACAGCTTGCCTCCAGAAGGTGTGGGTACTCCATCATTGTGGGAATAATTAACCAGTGGAACAGCTTGCCTCCAGAAGGTGTGGGTGCTCCATCATTGGAGGTCTTCAAGGAGAGATTAGACAACCTTTGTCCAGAATGGTATAGGGTCCCCTGCTTGGGCAGGGGGTTGGACTAGAAGACCTCCAAGGTCCCTTCCAACTCTCTTATTCTGTATTCCATATATACCCAACTGCACACATCTCTGTGGATCAAGGCCTTTATAAGAGAAGGGACACAATTCATCATCATCATTAATTAGTTGAATTGGTCAAAATGATTTCCAAATTTCCTTCAATTAAAGAAAATTGTGATTTTGTTACATTTTTAATAAGTTGAGTCTTCTTTGAGTCAAGCTTAACTCTTGTTGACTTCCGGATAAACCTATACAGAAGCCATCTTCTTCTGGAATAGGTTTCTGAATTCCTGGTCAAGTCTTGGGGTTTTCTGGTAGCCTTCCATCCAAATTTTAAAGAGGTTCCACTTTGCTCAGTTTCTGACAAGATTCTGTCCTCTGCTGAGACAGTAAAACTGCTTATTGAAAACAGAAATGGTTCACACTGCCTTTGAAGAGGCATTTCCAATTCTGTGATGTGACACATTCATCTATTAGCTAACAAAGAAAGAATGTAAACGCTTCTTCCATTCCCTGTAACAGGTCTTGCCTTTATACACAAAACTGTGCAAATCCATTGCCTAAAATTCAGATCAAGGGAACTTGAACCAACGGTAGATTATTTGCAGGGTTTTCCACAAAGGCTTAAGGACTCCGAACCCGTGGTGATATTTTACCCTCTTCCCAAAGACTTAAATGTGCTGAGTTGGCAAGACATCATCTTCTAAATGAGACCCCCATTGTTCAACATCCTCTTGGGTGAAAATATCGCCAGTGTAGCAAGTCTGGGAAACTGGGTGAAGAAAATTTGAAGTGACTTGGTCTGTTGGCAAATGTTACCAGACATCTTTCGGTTAATTTGGCTGCCTCCCTCCCCCGCCTCCCCTTCCCTCTTTACACAAAACCTTCTCAATGCTGCTGGCAGCTCCTTTGACTTGGGCATGATTAATGGGCCAATCTCACACCAGGAACGGGTTTTCTCTACCTTGGAAACATCCCATTGCTTCTCTTTGTTGGACTGAACTCACTTTCTTCAGCGTTTTCCCAGAATGGCTGAAGGCCATCGCTTTTCAGAAGAACAAAAGCAGGATGATAGAGCTGTCATTGTCTGCCCTTTCTTGTTCCAAGATTCCTGCAAGTTTTACAACGGTTGAAAAAAAAAATGGTGACCTTCCTCTTTATGCGAAGGCGGACCGTCTTTTATTTTATTTTTATTTTTTAAAAAATCCACATATGAGAGGGAGCTTTTTTATTATTATTCTTTTGAAGGATACAGCTACTGCAGGACTTTAAGCATCTTGATTGCTTTTGAAACTGAGTCATCTGCATGAATGCTTTATCTTTTTCTCTTTTTTAATTTTTTTTTAAATTTTTATTAATTATATATTTGTAAATGTAAAGAGAGGAAGCAAAGAAAAAATCAGGTTGAGTGTAACTCAACTTAGTACAATCATTTTCTACTTGTAAACATTGTTCAATCAGCGTATAAAACATTTAACTATAAGCTAGATACAGTTTCTTAGATTGATATTTCCCTTGTATGTAGTCTATCCATTTTTTCCAGTCCAACATATATTTCTCATTTGAATGATCCTTCAAATATGCAGATATTTTGGCCATTTCTGCCAAATTTATGACTTTCAAAGTCCATTCTTCAATAGATGGTAATTCTGGTTTCCTCCAGTATGTGCTTGCAGGCCAGGATCCCACATCGTCGGTATGTACACTTCTGGCCAATGAGGTCTATTTTGTTGAAGGAAAGGAGAGCAAGAAGAGGCAGGAATTTAGCAGAGCCAAGGGGAGAGATTGCCCTCTTTTGCATGGGAAGAGGATCAGAGATGAAGGGCTGAAGATAAGCCCATAGTCTTCAAGGCAAGCATTTTAAAGTATCAACTAGGCACATTACAATTTTGGTTCAGAAGCACGATACAAATAAACCCATCTTTGGAATTACTAACTCCAAATATTGTCTTAGTTAAATGGATGAGGTGGTGTCCATGTGTGTCTGTATGTAGAACATAGAATAATAGGGTTGGATTGAAGCTTGGAAGTCTTCTAGTCCAACCTTCTGCTCAAGCAGGAGACCCTATACCCTTCTGGAGAAAGGGCTGTCCAATCTCTTCTCGAAAAACTCCAGTGATGGAGCACCCACAACCTCTGCAGATAAACTGTTCCACTGATTAACTGTCCTCACTGTTAGGAAGTTTCTCCTTAGTTCTAGGTGGCTTCTCTCCTTGATTAGTTTCCATCCATTTTTTCTTGACCTGCCTTCTGGTGCTCTGGAGAATAGGTTGACCCCCTCTTCTCTGTGATAGCCCCCCAACTACTGAAGACTGCTATCGTTATCATCACTTCTCTTAATCAGGGGGCAGCTTTAGGAACTTCAGAATTGGAATGGAAGCACACACACCCTCCAAGGAAGTCTGTCATAATTTTAAATGGTTGCTAAGTGACTGATTGTAAGTCAAGGACTACCTATAATTGAAAATATCTCAAGAATACAGAAATGGTCTACCAGTTAACTTGATGTCTGATTCATAAACTCAGTTCCCCATATTTTTAGGAGCATCAACCCCCTCCTCCCACCGTTACTCCCTCAGCCCCCAGTACATTTACTCAGAAGTTAATCCTGAGAGGAATTGAATTTACTGCAGATGTATTACACACAGGCTGATAAATAGACTTCATTCTTAAAGTCAGCCAGCTTTTTATCAACAGCTCAGAAAACTTGCAATTTTATTATCTTTTCACCTTGACACTGGAGCAGGGCGATACATTTCTCCACGCTGCAGGTTGGCAGAGATAAATGGGAGAAATTCCTTTGTGATTACATAATGTGAATCTCCGCTCAAAAATGAGCATTAGGCACCTCTATGTCTTCCAGTTTCAGGCAGGTTATATAAAAGGATGCTAAGTGCCTCCAGGCTCAGTCGCAGTTCATGCAAACAATACCGTAAAAGTATTTGCAAGAAATGACAATTTCATTTCCTAAGCATATTTGCCTATAAATTCCACACTGGGTTTCTGAGCATCACACCCTGGAAACAAAGAGGCGTGGTGTACAAATTATGTGTCAAGGTAAGAAGATTGTTCTATTCCCTTTGTTAGCCTGATCTCATAAGCTTTGCTTTCTCCACCCATATAGAGTCTGTCTGTCTGTCCTCAACCTTTTCATTGTCCCCCACAGAGCTTCAGAAAGTGGGTCTATTATTTGTGGACTCCTTTTACTCTCCATGAATGTAGTTCTTCTCTTTGTTCATTCTCTCCCCCCCCCCCGTTTTTGCAAAGATTTGCTCCTCCCTACATTTATATCACTGGGGTTCCACAATACATTCAGTCCTAACTATGATGCATTTGGTTGGGTTCACTCAACACTGAAAACCAGAAAAATAGAACATAGAATAAAAGGGTTGGGGGGGACCTTGGAGTTGTTCTAGTCCAGCCCCTTACTTCAGCAGGAGACCCCATGATTTTGGTCAAATGGTGGTCCAATCTCTTGTTGAAAGCCTTCAGTGAAGAAGCACCCACAGCTTCTGGAGGCAAGCCGTTCCACGGTTCCATAACATGCTGAACTATGAATCAAGGACTTTAATGTACTGTCTGAACCAGCCTGTGGCAAATAAGGGCAATATTGTGTTGCCTCATCCTGAGGGTTATCGTTGATCTCTCATCCATTATTGTTTGTGTGCAAAGTATATTTTATTCATAAGTACTGTGAATACTCAGAGAAGAGCAACAAAACTTAATAGGGGCCTGGAGGTTAAAATCTATGAAGAACGGTTGCAGAAATTGGGCAGGGCTAGTCTAGTGAAGAGAAGGACTGACATGATACCGGTAGCAGTGCTCTGATATTTGAGAGGCTGCCACAAAGAAGAGGGGGGCAGCCTATTCTCCAAAGCACCTGAAGGCAGGACAAGAAGCAAGGGATGGAAATTAATCAGGGACAGAAACAATCTAGAACTAAGGAGAAATTTCCTGTCAGCTAGAATAATTCATCCGTGGAACAGGTTGTCTCCAGAAGCGGTGGCTGCTCCATCACTGGAGATTGTTAAGAAAAGATTGGACAGCCACTTGTCTGGAATGGTCATAGGGTCTCCTACCTGAGCAGAGGTTGGACTAGAAGACCTCCAAGATCCCTTCCAACTCTGTTATTCTGTAGTCAATTTATTGGTCACCTTTGAAAAAGTCAAGGTGATCGTTCTTCTAAGAGATTCACAAAGCATATGCTTATTCTTAAATATAGGCTGGGAGTGGAACTGTTCAGTCTGGAACCTCTGAATCACCCCAGCCCTCATCCCTGTATTGGTTATAGGTATTGTTTATCCTACCTTGCTGGAGGAAATATGACACAAGCTGAAGAAGGAAAACATCTGGATGCAAATGACTCTGAACCATGACTTTGCCCACATTTGGATCTGACCGCAGGTCCATGACGGTTTCCACACAGGGTGGGGCAGTCTTCCACAGGAAAGAAGTCCACCATTCAAAATAAACTTTACGCAAAGTCTTTTGGAAGCTGGCTCAGTTGAAACACCACTGCCAGAGGCTGGTCAGCTGTCCTTACTTTCCCAGATTGAAAAGATAGATATAGTCAGGCCGGGTACCAATGGTTTCGTCAGGTCCCCAACTCCCTATTGCAGGGGTTCTCAACCTTGGCAACTTTAAGACTTGTGGACTTCAACTCCCAGAATTCCTCAGCCAACAAAGCTGGCTGAGGAATTCTGGAAGTTGAAGTCCACAAGTCTTAAAGTTGCCAAGGCTGAGAACCCCTGCTATTGTCTACCTTGCATATGTATTCTTGTGCTTTTGTTCTGGGGCCTGCCATTCTGCTGGGGGGAGGGGGATAGGTCCAGCAGGAAACAGGCTCCCACCTTTTGTAGGCATTACAAGAGACTTAACTTGACTAATAAATTAAGCAAACATTTGTGTCTGTAAAGCCCACAAATGAAGCTTTGAGGTATTTATGCACAATGACAAAAAGCTAACCAAGGTCATAAGAGGAGCACATTTGAAGAGCAGCGATCTAGGAAATGAGATACATTGCTCTTCTAGAACCTGGATTTTTATTACGCACTGATGATGTTACCTACTTTGGTAATGAATCATCTGCAAGAAAAAGCACCAAGCTCAGAGAGAATTTTTGAAATAAGATCAAGAGTTGGGTTTGGCCTTTGGGCCACCAGTTGCCCACCTCCTTATGAAAGCCAACAACAGACCCACCCCCACCAAGAGCAGTGAAAAAAGGAAACACACGCCTGGCAAAAATGAAGTAGACAACCATTCAAATGTGGGAAATTAGGAAGATGATTTCAGGCAGGACCTGTGGGTGCTGGTCCCAGTAGAAGAAGGGCAGGACATCTGCATGGTGAAGAAGGGAAGAACATGGACAGGAAAGTAAGAGTGGAAAGCAAGGACAGAAAGAACCATCAACTTCAAGGAAACCAGCTAGCAGAGTTAGAGAAGGATAAGAACATAAGAACATAAGAAGAGCCATGCTGAATCAGGCCAAAGCCCATCGAGTCCAGCATTCTGTGTCACACAGTGGCCCACCAATTGTACATGGGGATCTTGAGCAGAAAGAGAAGGCAAAACCCTCCCTTTCCCTTGACCCCCAACAAATGGTACTCAAGGGAATCCTGCCTGCCTCAACCAACATAGAGGCGGCACATGGACATCCGTTTTAATAACCACCGATACACTTGGCATCCATGAATCTGTCTGACCCTGCCTTGAAGCTGTCAAGGCTGACAGCTGTCACGACCCCTTTTGGAAGTGAATTCCATAAATCAACGACCCTCTGGGTGAAGAAATATTTCCCTTTATTTGTCCTCACTTTCTTAGCTATGAGCTTCAGGGAGTGCCCCCTTGTCCTGGTATTGTGTGATAGAGAAAAGAATTTTTCTCTATCCACCTTTTCTATCCCATGTATGATTTTATATTTTATGATGAATCAAACACTGAAAGATATAGAATATTTCACAGTGGACATATAGTTATCTACCCAATCTCACCTGTATCAGATGCCTGGTCTTTTGCACTATGTATGCTTTCTAAAGGGCAGACCATGACGGCAATCTGGGTGGAGATAAATTGGATTTTGTTCCATGCAAGCATTAGTAAGCCATGAAACCCCAAGGTGTCCTTTTTTTCCTTACCAGAAATCCTGCATCTTTGCTTCCAAAACATACTTGACATTTATATTTTAAAAGGCATCTCATGTAACAGTTATGTTCCATTTAAATATCCGTATCCTCCCCCATTTTTGTTTTAAATGGCTCCCTGTTTACTTTCATTTCCTCAGCTCTCGAGAGCCAAATTTATCTAGACGTCAGAAGGACACGGGGCATGGTTTTATTCTTCCTTTTTCCCTCCCCTTCCTGCTGTTACTGTTAACAAAGCATTAATGGAACAGATGTTATGGCCTCCATTTTATGGGATCAATCATCCTTTGTGAAATGAAATCAGCTACAGAAAATGGTCCACTAGTTCCAAAGGAAAGTTGGTGTCTTCTAACAGACTATATCAAAGCCAGATACTTGAGTCTTGGTTCACCCTGACTTATTTAGCAGGTTCAATGTTGCATTGGAGTCCCAAAGGTGCTTTTTTGAGGGGCAAGTAGACTTTCTTTGTGTTTCCTTGAAGACAGTTCGCTTCTCATCCAAGAAGCTTCTTCAGTTCTGACTGAAAGGTGGAGGATGGAAGGATTACAGACCTATCAGCCTGACCTCAATACCAGGGAAGATTCTGGAAAAAAATAATCAAACAACAAATCAGCGAACACCTAGAGCAGGGGTTCTCAACCTTGGCAACTTTAAGACCTGTGGACTTCAACTCCCAGAATTCCTCAGCCAGCTTTGCTGGCTGAGGAATTCTGAGAGTTGAAGTCCACAAGTCTTAAAATTGCCAAGATTGAGAACCCCTGACCTAGAGGCAAACAAAATCACTACTAAAAGCCAACGTGGGTTTGTCAAAAACAGATCATGCCAGACAAAACAGATCATGCCAGACAAAAGGCATTTGATAAAGTAGATCACAACCTACTACTCGATAAGATAGAAAAATGTGTGTTAGACAGCATCACCACCAAATGGATTCGTAGCTGGCTGACCGGCCGTACTCAGCGTGTGGTCCTCAATGGAACTACATCTACATGGAGGGAATTGTGTAGTGGGGTGCCCCAGGGCTCTGCTCTGGGCCCAGTGCTCTTCAACATCTTCATCAATGATGCTCCAACACTGGAGGTTTTTAAGAAGAGACTGGACAGCCATTTGTCTGAAATGGAATAGGGTTTCCTGCCTGGGCAGGGGGTTGGACTAGATGACCTCCAAGGTCCCTTCCAACTTTATTATAATTGTTGTTATTATTATTATTATTATTATTATTATTATTATTATTATTATTATTATCTGCTCATTATCTCTCTTTCTGAGAGGCCACTTGCAGGTTTATCTGTGCCCTCAGTGCAAATGGGTGTGGCACTTTCTTGGAACTGCTGTGTTGTAAACAGGAGATAGAGGGTTTCTGTTGAGAGAGAGCTACTCAGGGTTGATATAAATGGCCTCTTTGATCCCTCTTTCAAACCAGCAGTCCTCTCTGACCAGAATGTGGATTTTGCTGTCTTCCAAAGAGTGGCTGTTGTCTTTTAAATGCAGATGGACTGCTGAATCTTTTCCTGATGGGTTGGTTCTCCCATGTTGTGCCACACGTTTGTGAAGTGGTTGTTTTGTTTCCTCAATGTGGGATCTTTGCATGAGATGCCAGGATGGAAGGTGTGTCGTACCAGCTTTTGAGTGATGATGTCACCATACACGAGTCTTTCATTTCTGAGTGATTCCGATTTGCTTACAGAACCTGCTGAGCGGTCTTTTTCGTTATGACCCCCTCCATCCCTCCCTCCCTCCCTTCTTCCTCTGGATCACGTGGAAAGCTTTATTTATTTATTTATTTATTTATTTATTTATTTATTTATTTATTTATTTATTTATTTATTTATTTATTTATTTATTTATTTATTATTTCTCTCCTATCTTTCATTTCCTTATAAGAACAATTATGTTTTTATTCTTTTACTTAGTTCACACCTATCTTGGCATTCATTCCCTCATACTGACATTTTAAAGGCAGTTCACAGACAAAAATGATACAACTATACATAAGCTATGAAAAGAACAAAGAAAATAAGGATTGCTTAATACAACCTTAGACAAAATGGTTTGTTTAATCACAAAGAGACTTTTTCTTTGTCATGCCAACCATCACAGCCCTCTCATAGGATGAGAAAAGGTTTTGTTTTATGCTGCACCTATTAATCATTACCTGCTAATCTTTTTTTTTTTGAGGGGGGGTGCCTTCAGATCTGTCTTCATTCCTGGCAATCGTCTGGACAAATCCCTGAAGTTTTCTTGGCAAGGTTTAAGAAGTGGCTTGTTATTGCCTGCTTCCTAGGGCTGAGAGAGTGGCTGGTCTCAAGTCACCCAACTGGCTTCATGCCTAAGGCAAGACTTAGACTCAAAGTTTCCCGGCTTCTAGTTTGTTCTAGTTTGTTTCTAGCAACAAACTGCTTAATTGTCCTCTGATTTACCTCAGAAATCATGGGCAGAAATTTCCTGTCAGCTAGAACAATTAATCAGTGGAACAGGTTGTCTCCAGAAATCGTGGGTGCTCCATCACTGGAGGTTATTAAGAAAAGATTGACAGTCACTTTTCTGAAATGGTACAGGTTCTCCTGCTTGAGTAGGGGGCTGGATTAGAAGACCTCCAAGGTCCCATTCTATTCTATTCTATTCTATTCTATTCTATTCTATTCTATTCTATTCTATTCTATTCTATTCTATTCTCCATTCCATACTCTATCCTATTCTATTCTCCATTCCATATTCCATTCCATTCTATTCTATTCTATTTTCTCAGTCTTAGAATGAGCAGGATCATTATTTCATTAGCAAAACAGTCAAAGTCTTGACGTAAATCTGCCAGCCACCACAGCCATTCAATACTTGAAGCTATTTGTTTTTTTCTGCAGAGGTTTAAGAAGAGTTAAGGCAACAAACAATTAGCAGGCTACTCTAGAAATAAAATTAATGATACCTTTGTTATGTATATATTTTAAGCTTGTGTTTATTTCACGTCCCTCCTCCTGTTGTTTCCTGGCACCTGCAATCCTGCCTTGCCTCTAAATAAAATTGCAATCAGCTTATGTTAAAACTCATGCTTCTTGTCCCCCTGCCGTTAGCACCATTACAGCTAGCTGGGCTGCATTAACCAAGCAATTAGTCCTTCTTTGGTCCCAGCAGGAATCAGCCCAAACTGATGAAGAGAACCTTGCTCTGATTTTAATGAGGAGAGGGGGAAATTACCCAAATGAAATTCTTTGACCACATTGTGTTCTTCATTAGATTGTTCTCTTCCCCCTTCTTGTTTATTCCTCTGTGTCTTCTTCTTCTGCCATATCCGTTATTGGATGTTGGCGATCCTGTTTTTATCAGCAGCCGCACGAAAAAGTGCTTCTGAGTTTTGTCCAAACCAGTCCCTTAGCTTTTGAAGCCACGATGTTCTTCTTCTTCCTGGACCTCATTTGCCTTCTATCTTTCCCTGGAGGATTAAATGGAGTATGCTGTATTTTTCTGGGTGTCGCATCACATGTCCGAAATATTCTAATTTTCATATTTTTAATTGTTTTGATGATTTCCCTTGGCTTTCCCAGGCAGCTTATCACCTCCTCACTTCTGATCTTGTCAACCCAACTTATACGTAACAGCTGCCTGTACATCCACATTTCAAATGCTTCTATCAGCCCGTGGCTTGGAGGGCCACAAAAAAAGAAGAAGAATTATAATACACTGGGTATCCCATCATCTTTTCACCTCTGATTCTTTTCTTCCCTGTCCAGTGCAGAATTGAATTTCCAATGCAGAAAAAGAACTTGGTTTCTCCTTGTCTGCAGTGATGCGGAGGATGGCTGGCAAAGTCAGAACAACAGAGGTCCAACAATCTGAGATGGGAGTCCAGTTGACAAGAATGCACGGAAAGGGAAACAAGACAACAATGTTTTTATTGAGGAGGTGTGCTACAGGCCACCAAGCCAAGTAGGTAACGTCTCCTTGGTCATGAAGAGTGTGGGGGGGGACACCAAAATAACCACTAACATTGAACAGGTATTGAATACCCAGAACATCTAATAAAAAAATCAATTCAATCAAAAACGCAGTTTAAAAAAAAACGTTTTCACCCATATATGCCATTTCCTGCAAAATTTCCCCTCACTGCCAATTTTGAAGAAGACAAATCTCGAAGTATGATTTTCAACGCATACCTTCATTTAGGAAAAAAAAAAGCAAAAACCAATTTCGATCAATGAATTTCTTCTCTGGTTTCTTTCTGTGAATGCACCTTGTAAGTTTTTAACAGACACGGTATAGCATGCTATATGAACACAAACTCTATTTACTTGTGTTTTTATGAAAATTGTCCTTCCATAATAAAAGAAGGAAGTGGCTATCTTTCCATATCATGATAGTAATTTAAACTATTAAAAAAACCCCTTCCCTTTTCACGATCCTGTAATCCCTGAATTTGGGTTAGAGTCAGGGTGAGTGGATGGAGCTAAGCATTTACTGGCTGGATGCCCTTCCTGACACCTATGCGGAGTTCAGAGCAGATATTTTTTTTCTTTGCTCCCTGGAAGAGAAAGATCTGCCTCTACCTACCGTAGGATTCGACTCTCAATCTTACCAGTGGAAGGCAAGCATCTTCACCACTAGGCTATCAGGCCACGTTTGTAATTTATACTATAAACACTAAAAAAAAAAAATTCTGCATGCCCAACCTGCTAAGGTGGTGGGATAATATTGACCAACATGGACTTAAATAGCAAAATATATTATTATGCTCTGGAGCAAGATACCATTTCTTCAAATTTATTTCTGTACCTGCCTAGGACACTTCTTGCAGTAAACTGTTTGTTTTGTTTGCCTGCCTGTAAAATGGGTTTATGCCAACTTCAGTCCCACTTAGGCATTCTGCATGAATGCACCTACCGAGAATGTGCTCACAAAGCTTGAATTGTGGAACATGCCTCCAAACCAGTTTCAGATGTAGATGCTAAATAGACAAAGATCTCAAAAAGCAGCTGAGCACACAGGGATCCAGTTAGGCCCTCAGGTGCAAAAATCTGCAGATATGAAAGCATTCTCAGCAGATGGCTGTCCAAACTCTGCTGAAACACATCCAAGGAAAAGCAGTTCATGACCTCCTCTTGCTCATTGGTTCCACTGTTGTTCAGCTCTTGCTGTTAAGACTGGGGGAGAGTTTTGCAATTGTTCTGCTAGCACAGGGGTTCTCAACCTTGGCAACTTTAAGACTTGTGGACTTCAACTCCCAGAATTCCTCAGCCAGCAAAGCTGGCTGAGGAATTCTGGGAGTTGAAGTCCACAAGTCTTAAAGTTGCCAAGGTTGAGAACCCCTGTGCTAGAATTTGCTTTCTGTAAGTTAATCTCTGGAATGACAGAGAACAAGTTACAGTTTCCGTCTGCGCAAAACTTCTTCAGATACCCAAAAAGGACTTTTACATCTTCTTAGCCTAAATATTCCCAATTTACCTTAATCCCTCCACACAGGACTTACTTTTCAGCATGCTGATCATTGCCTTCGCTGAACCTATCCCACCCTGTCTAACTCCTTATTTGCAGTGCCCAAAATTGCAAAGGTGGTAGGTAAATGCGTAATGTAAAGGCATAAGTATACCTGTCCTTTAAGTACTTGAGGACCTCATAGCAGCATGACAGAATGCAATTAATATTGTTAGTTTCTGGGCAAGATCGGTTTATCACTTGCTGCTTGTACGTACACTGAGAGCTTATGCCCTGGAGACAAATTCCTTGTGTGTCCAATCACGCTTGGCCAATAAAGAATAACAATTCAATTCAATTATTTAAAATAAAATTTAAAAAAAATATTTTTGTTATTCACATTTCATTCTGCCGCTCCTTTTGCATCCTTTAATGATTCTGTGCCACCATTTCTTTAATGTTAGTGTAATTCTCATCATGCAGAATTATACTAAGTGTAACTCTTGTCCCACAGCAAGTTGGCTGTGGTAGGTTGGTCATGTCGAGTTGGCTGTGGCGAATTGTCATAGCCAGTTGTAGGACACAGGAGTGTCTATACAGTTGTAAAATACAGCAGTGTTATTGGTACGAGGGCACTAATAACAACGTGATAATGTGATGCACATTTTTTGATAGAAAACAAAGATAGGGGAGGGAACAGTGTGTCTTCCGACATGCAAGATTCTGTTACTATAGTTGTATAATTAAAAATAGTACTGACCTACATGACATTGAATTCCTGCTCTGATCTAACCTAAAGCCCAGACAGATTATAAGGATTGTTTCATTTTCTTTTTTAAAAATAGTATACCTGTATTGCTTTAATATGTAAGAAGGAAAAAAGTAAGAAAAAGTTGAAAGATATTTTTTTCTGCCTGGCCTGAGTCCATCCCATCCTTTATTCCTTGTCCTGATGCATTAAATAAGGGAGTGAAGTCAAAACAAAACCGTAAACTGAGAACGATGGGAGATTTGAAACAAGGATAGGAAGAGGAATATGACAATTCTTGACAGCTCACGGATTTGTACAGTATCAGTGAACCTGGAAGCCCATTCTCCATTTCACTAATGAGCAATCCCATGTGGCTTCACTTGACAGGGGTGTCACTCCAGGAGTGCTTTGACTGGCACATGATCTGCTGGAAGGGAACAAAACAATGCGGTATATTCATGACTTTGCTAAGTCCTGCAGCGGTTGAGAGTGCAATCTTGCCTTGTTGGGCCTTAAGAAAGGCCAGTGAAGAGTGACAGAGGATGCTTCTAGGTGAGAATACAAAGAAAGAGGTTGAGAAAATATATCTACAGCGCTCAACTCTTCACGTGGAAGGAATAAGAAACTGGTTGGCATTCAGACCGAGCCCATCTGAGAAGCAGAAGATGATAAATGAGAACACAGTTCTTTGCTGGAAGAGACTTGGCGAGATTATATACTCTGGGTCCAGAAATTCCCAAGTATTTTCTCCAGCAGTTCTCACATTGAGAAACCACTATGATGACTGCAGATGGAGTGAACAACTGATAAATTTTAACAACAAATAAAACAAATTAATAAAAGAGAATTTGCTTATCAATGGTTTTCAGAGGAGAAGAGAATGTTGGAGAAATTCTTCTGGATGGAGTTTGAGACTCTTTTATTTATTTCTTGCAATAACTGCTTGTCAGTATTCTGTCTTTCACTGTGAGATCCTTCCACCATTCTGCTTTTATTTTTTTACCCGATCCAAGTTGGTGAAGCAATTGGTTGTGGGAATTGGGCTGATGTATGAATAAGGAGACTCATGTACAACTCTTCCCTGCAGAGGCAACTGCTGTGCCATCTGCCAATCCATCATAATAAAGGGATTAACTGTATTCATTACAGTCCCCAGAGAGAGGATAGCTTTTTACATGCCCAGAAGACACTGCAGTATGAACTCATGCATATTAAATCATCTTTAAGAGTCTGAAGTATGAGTTCAGCAGAATGTGAATCAGCAGTGTGACATGGTTGAGAGAGAGAGAGAGAGAGAGAGAGAGAGAGAGAGAGAGAGAGAGAGAGAGAGAGAGAGAGAGAGAGAGAGAGAGAGAGAGAGAGAGAGAGATACAACTTTAGCTTCACTGCTAGGTGGGCAGGAGTTGGGGCAGGTAATGGGCACTCACTCCATCACATGATGCTAGGGCTCAAACTGCCGGAGCAGAGACTCTACTCTCTCCCGGGTCATTAAGCTACTGAGCCCCCATGCCTCTATCAGATATCTTGCAACCATGATAAACATCCTTTATCGGCATCTTAATCAAGCGGATAAATAATTCTCAATCTTATTGTTTGTAAATGTGGATCCAAGAGCCATTCACCTCTAATGGGTCCTTTCATTTGGTAGTGTTCCCCCTTGCCCAGAGAAGTCAAAGAGCATAATTTTTGAACCAATGGCATTTGCGTTGAATAATGTCTGAAAGATAAATGGCGAACAAGCAAAGCTATTATCCAACTCTGCGCTTAATAAATCTCTTCTTCCGCAAGATGCACCACCAGATCTTAAAGAGTATCGCTTCCACCTTGCTATCTGTCAGCCCCATTGGTAAAAAATGGCTTACCATTTCCAACCAATAATGAGGATAAAATGGACCAAGAATGATGAGCTAGGAAGTTGAGTAATCCATTATAGAGCTGGGTGAAAAAGAAGAAGACAAATTTTCTCTAGCAAATCCAATGTATAATAATGATGTAATTGCTTTAAACCTTGGATGGTTCGGGTTTCTGAAATTCTGTAATTGCTCTGTGTGGCATCAAAATGCCAGAATCCTAGTAACTGATTTCTCCCCTTTCCCTACATCCCTTGTTTGTGGGTCACTGTGATGTTTTGCAGGATTCTAAAAATGAATGCTTTATTCCAATATTCAAGGGGCAGCCACAAAGAAGAGGGAGTCAAGGTATTCTCCAAGCATCTGAAGGCAGGACAAGAAGCAATGGGTGGAAACTGAAGAGAGAAGCAGCTTACAACTGAGGAGAAATTTCCTGACAGAACAATTAATCAGTGGAATGGCTTGCCTCCAGAGGTTGTGGGTGCTCTGTCATTGGAGGTTTTAAAGAAGAGATTAGTCAGACATTTGTCTGGATGGTATAGGGTTTCATGCTTGGGTAGGGGGTTGGACTGGAAGACCTCCAAGATCCCTTCCAACTCTGTTATTCTGTTTCCTTCTTTGAATCATGGGGTTCTCATGGAAGATTCTGAGATTGTTCATGAACCCGCAACTCTGATAGAACAACTGAAATGAAGGTCAACCAGGAAATTTAATTCAAGCCAGACTCAAATTTATGCAAAGGTAAATAATTCCTTAGTAGCTGATGGTAAATAAATTCATCACTGGGAAAGAAGTAGCTTTGACCACTTCTTCAGAAATGTCTGTTCCTTTTCACCTATTCTGAACACATTTATCGTGGTTGCTGTGTGCCAAGATTGATGTGGTTGGTTTGGGGGCTCCATTTTCATCTAAGCAATATTCAAAACAGATGTGAAATGGAAGAGCTGTGACTTGATCTCTAGCATCCAGACAGAAAAAAACAGAACAAATCCAAAAACCGAGTCACAGATCTGGCAGGAGAACTTTAGTCAGCTGATCAAATCTTTGTATCTAATTCTATAGAGAGTATCCTGTGGGACGTCAAGTTCACTCTTTAGCTCAGAATGAACATTATCAAAGCAGATGGATCAAGGATTTCCTTGCCGTCAAATAGATTTCTATTTCTCCTCCATTGGGATCCTTCTTACAATCCAAGGGTCCTTATCCATAAGCTTGGCTGCTTTTGCATTGAAAATTGATAGAAGTGAAAGCCCTAGTTGTAGAGCTTACATCATCATGTCTCTTGGCATCCAAAGCCAGGTTGTCAAGACGCAGAGTGGCAGATAATTTAGTGGGCCACAGATACGCTTATTTGGGATGGGTGTGTCAGCATTGTCTTCCCTCATGCTTCCTAGCTGATTGGAGATCATTGGAACTGTAGTTCAAGTCACCTGGAGGGCATTAAGTTGCAGGGGAAAAAATTGAAGTTTATAGTTCTCATTTTAGCTCTGACCCAGCGGGAAGTGATGTTCCCTCCTGGATCAATTCTTCTGCATTCAAGGCCTAATTTCAACCCTGCTTTTTACCTGGCAGTGTGGCTGTTCCAGCTGTTGAGAAACCCATCCTGGAAGTCCTGAGATAATGGCCTTGCTTGTTTGATGCCTACAATAGGAGAGTCACTCTAGTTCAGACACAATCATGGAACAGGCTCATTCCAAACCTGAGATCTTTCCTGATGTGATCAGCAAATCAGTTCCAGTCACTTTAAACATGCACTTAATCCTCCTGTCAACAAGGCAGTCCAGCTGGTTTCCCATAATGCTCTAAGTCCCAACAAGGAGGAAACAGCTGCCTGCTAAGATAGTGAGCGATGCTCACCGGGTGGGTCCAGCAGAGACCGAAAGATGTCAGTCTTCCATCTCCATCCCTCTGAATGCCAATCTCATGGGACTATTTAAGGTTTACTGCTTCATTATGACAGTTTTGGCTGAAGCTTCTCCAGCAGGGAACAAAAAATCAGGCAGACAAATGGCTCTCTTGGAGAAACATCTGCTATCAATAAGTATAAATCTATAGATAAGTCCCATCTTGTAGAAGAGAGGCTTCCCACAGGACATGCAGCTTGGCCCCACCGTACTGGTTTCCCCAAAAACCGATCAAAAGAAAGCTCTTCCAGAGTGATTTTAATGAATTAATTAACACGGCAGCATCAAATTGTTAATTTTCAACCAGGCACTATTTTAATTTGAAATTAACAGGGACGTCTTGATGTGTATGCCAATGCAGCTTTTATTGCTGCACTGTAGTTGTTTTGGTTTGTGTAAAGTGCTGAGATTTTTGGGATGGAAGAGATCTAAAAATCAAATCAAAATGCTCTCTGTCTGTCTGTCTGTATATGTATGTATAGACACACACATGCCAACTCATTTTCCTCCAGGTTATAACTCTATAATTTATTACAATTGAATTAAATCAACAAACTGACCATGGTCATGGAGAATTGGCCATGGTGAGGTGGCCACAGCGAGTTGGCTGTAACAAGTTGTCCCATTCCGAGCAAAAGAGAGTGGCATCCGATACTGTTTTTTTTTTAACTGATACCCCCAGAACTATTTCAAGATGGAAAATAGAATCCTTTGCCACAAACATTTTGTGCTAATCTGCCAAATGTAAAATAACCTTCAGTGTGTGCTGCTTCTAAAATGTAGCAGAGAAGTGGGTTACTTGAGGGCTGAGATGTGCTTTGTGGAAGCCACATTTTAACCCTGTTCTTAAGGGGTCATAAATGAAAGATAGAAAAAAAAGGGGGAAAGATCATGAACAAGAACATAATGCTATTGTGAAGCCCGATTAGCATTGGAACATCTTTCAACAGAAAAGGATAAATTTTTCAGAATTAGCTTCAAAGGACCTAATGAAACTCAGAAGGAGCTAAGAGATTGGTGATGATCGCTCTTCTTTCCTGAAAACATAATTCCACTGGCAGCGAGAGTAGCAAATTCTTCTCAAAAGCTTCTGAGTTTTAATGAAAGCAGGCCATGCTTTCGTTTTCATCGCAAGCTTTTTCTTCCCCCTTTTAATATTCTAATCAGAGCTATTTTTTTTCTCTATTTTGAATGGTAGCAGAATTAGATTCGGAATTATATTTAGTGTTATCTTTCTTTAAAAGGCTTCTTTGGAAAAAGCTCGCCTTGAAAAGATTTAAGTCAATTGCAAAGAGACAATTGCTTTAAATTGGAAAAGGTAGCTTTCTCCACATTTTAATATCGGTTGTGCTTCGTGAAGCTTTCAGAGATGAAAATGGGACACGTAATGGTCGATAAATCTCGTTGCTGAACCGACGTGAATATTTCTGCACTGATTTGCATGGGGACTGTATTTATTTATTTTATATGCAGTAGCTGCCCACCTCACTGACAGATGATCCTGGGTGGTGTACAACACAACCAGAATTGGAATTCTATAAACAATTAAAAATGAATAGGATAAACATCCAGAACGTGCAGACAAAACAAACAGATAAAACCTAGCATAGATATACAAAGAAGGAGAATAAACTTCACTTAATCTCGCACAACTATCTGCAGGCTTCTTCCAGAATCCCAAGGCTGGTGAATAAACATGTTTTCAGGGCCTTTTTAGTTCTCCATGCTGAGAGCAAAGGCCATATGGATATAAACCGGTTGTTCACATGTTTGAATCCCACCACTGGATTTGAACCTATGAGTGGTCACATTTGTTGACTATGCTAAGGCAGCTCTGATGACGCTTGAGTGCAGGGAACTTTTCATTAGATATCACTTGTTTTGGAGGCTGAAGAATCATGGGTTAGATCTTCAGGAAAGTCCAGCTCACCACACACTTGGTTATCTGACCATTGCTCTTCGTGGCTCTTCAGTAATACTCCTTCAAAATGTAAGTAAGCTTCATTCTCCTTTTTTTTTAAAAAAAAACCTACTGTTTTCCTTTTAAAGAAGCTATCTTTGGATCAAGATTATCTTAGTGAGCTGTGGCTATTTCCCTTCCTTAAGCAAAAGGCTTGTGTTTCAGATATCTCACCAAAGTAGACTGTCTTACATAACACTGTTTAGATTCATACAATACTATGAGATAAGACTAATCTGGGTTTAGGTAATTTATGATTTGGCATTTTATGGGAACCGAACTGTTTCCTGACTGTTAGAACAATTAACCAGTGGAACGGCTTGCCTTCAGAAGTTGTGGGTGCCCCATCACTGGAGGCTTTTAAGAAGAGATTGGACAATCCTTTGTCTGAAATGGTATGGGGTTTCCTGCCTGAGCATGGGGTTGGACTAGATGACCTCCAAGGTCCCTTCCAACTCTGTTAGTCTGTTATTCTTGTCCCAGCTCCTGCCAAGCTAATACTTTGAAAGCATAAAAATGCAAGTAGATAAAGAGGTACCACTTTGGTGGGAAGGTAACAGCGTTCCATGGGCTTTGGGGTATAGTAATAATAATAATAATAGTAAAGTTGGAAGGGACCTTGGAGGTCATCTAGTCCAACCCCCTGCTCAGGCAGGAAACCCTACACCATTTCGGACAAATGGCTGTCCAGTCTCTTCTTGAAAACTTCCAGTGTTGGAGCATTCACTGCTTCTGGAGGCAGGTTGTTCCACTGGTTAATTGTTCTAACTGTCAGGAAGTTTCTCCTTAGTTCTAGGTTGCTTCTCTCCTTGCTTAGTTTCCATCCGTTGCTTCTTGTCCTGCCTTCAGGTGCTTTGGAGAATAGCTTGACTCCCTCTTCTTTGTGGCAGCCCCTGAGATATTGGAACACTGCTGTCTCATGACCACGAAAGCATCTTCAGACAATACTGGCTCCCTTGGCTAGGAAATGGAGATGAGCACCAGCCACAACGGGCAGGGGAAACCGTTACCTTTTTAAACTCAATTCACCAACCAAAGTTCTCTTTTTTTTTTTTTTTTTTTTGCTGGATGTCTTTTCTGACCCATAAATGAATGGGGAAAACCTTCCACCTGCATTGTGCTTCATACAAAGAAGAGACTCGGGTTACATTCAGCTCAAATGTTATGAACTGTTTGTGGGCTGAGCATTGGTGAAGCCATCTTTAAACAGTTCTTCTCCTCTTGTGCAGCCATCAATTGCCCAGCATTCTCTTAACCCAACTATTTAGCCACTGAAAAAGATTATTCTTTCAACTGAGGCCCCACACTTATTAAATTTCCAAGTCTTCATTATCTTCCTATTAACTGCTCGGGCTGCGTTACAAAGGCTCAATTTAAGAGTTATAAAGCAACATCCGTTCCATGCAGCAAACTCACAAAGCTTTTGGTGAGATTAAATCCCTCAAAGATGGAATGGGAGAGAATGATGTTTTTTTTTTTCTTCACTGGGCAATGAAAGGAGGATTTGAGTCTGATGCAATGGAGTTTGGGACCTCAGATAGAGTAGCACATCACCCCAGTTAATCTCTAATCTCCAGGCTGCATGCATTGTTCTAGCAAAATGAAAAGGGTGATGAATAGCATGCAAAATGAGGTTTTGGCAGATAGGTTTATAAATTGTTTTGTTTAATCACAGCTATCAGCAGGCCGACTTATTTATGCACATTTCATGCCGTTACACATTAGAGATACTAAGAGGGTCTATAATTCAGGGGGGAAAAAACAGAACTTGCACTGGGGGAAAGAACAACTTTATTCCTTAAGATTAAAAAAAGTCAGGTCTCCCCACCAAGTGCCCCTTGACTTTCAGTGACTTTATCAATATGTTGCTAACGGCAAATTTTGGAGGATTTTTCCCAACATACTGAAAATTGTGTTTTTCCAACCAATCTGTCTTACTTACTGTAGCCATCCCACAACTGCAAATGACAATCTGGAGGGTCAACCACAGGGTTACCCAGTCAGCTGGTGAAGTCTTCTCCTGGGATATTCCATTCCTATCTGCTTTCCCTATTCTCTTCTTAATTCTCAGCCATAATTTCGAGCAGTAAATCATCACATCTTAGAAACTGAGATGGCAGATACTTGCTGGCAGATGTTGAGTGACTTCACCCTTCCACTGTTTTTTTAAAAAAGGGAAGTGTGAATACATTTGCTAATTGTCAAACCATTTCAAAGGAATGTGCTGTACTGTAAATAAATAAATAGGAAGTAGGTTTAGGAGGCAAGGTTAGGTTTATTCCATCTAACAGAATAACAAAGTTGGAAGGGACCTTGTAAATCTTCTAATGTAACCCCCTAATCAAGCAGGAGATCCTACCATTTCCCACAATGTCTGTCCAGTCTATTCTCAAATCTCCAATGATGGAGCACCCACAACTTCGGGAGAACTGGTTAATTGTTCTCACTGTCAGGAAGTTTCTCCTTAGTTCTAGGTTGCTTCTCTCCTTGATTACTTTCCATCCATTGCTTCTTGTCCTGCCTTCAGGTGCTTTGGAGAACAGCTTGACTCCCTCTTCTTTAGGGCAGCCCCTGAGATATTGGAAGACTGCTATCATGTTCCCCCTCATCCTTCTCGTCATTAAATTTAGACATACCCAATTCCAGCAACCGTTCTTTATATGTTTTAGCCTCCAGTCACCTAAGTATCATTGTTGTTCTTCTCTGCGCTCTTTCCAGAGTCTCAACATCTTTTTTATATTGTGGCGACCAAAACTGGATGCAGTATGAATCCCAGCGGCCGGTTAGGGCCCACAGAGTGGGCCTTCTCCAGGTCCCGTCAGCCAGACAGTGTCGCCTGGCGGGGCCTAGGGGAAGGGCCTTCTCTGTTGCGGCCCCGGCCCTCTGGAACCAACTTCCCCCGGAGATCCGTGTCGCCCCCACCCTCTTCGCCTTTCGTAGATTGCTTAAAACATACTTTTGCCGGCAGGCCTGGGGCAGCTAACACCTTGCCCCTAGCCAGTGTATGTTTCTGTGTATGTTTGTGGAGTGATTGGTTTCTTTTAGCTCAAGGGTTTTTTATAGATATGTGTTTATTGTAATTTCTATCATGCTGTGAGCCGCCCTGAGTTCTTTGGAATAGGGCGGCATAGAAATTAAATAAATAATAATAATAATAAATAATAAAAAGTATTGCAAGTGTGGTCTTACTAAGGCTTCATAAAGCGGTAATAACACTTTACATGATCCTAAGGAAGATTTTCCTTTGCACAATTGTTGTGGTTGTTATTTATAGAGCCCTTCTCTGCAGCCAAGGGATAGGCTGTTCCCTGTCATATATCGGCTGATCTTGGCTGTCTTAAACTCTTTAGATTATGAGCTTTTTGCAAGCATTTCTAATCGTGTGCTTGGAAGAACAAGTGTCGGAGCAAAAATTATTTCATTTTTATGTAGTTGCCATCTCTCTCTCTCTCTCTCTCTCTCTCTCTCTCTCTCTCTCTCTCTCTCTCTCTCTCTCTCTCTCTCTCTCTCTCTCTCTCTCTCTCTCTCTCTCTCTCTCTCTCTCTCTCTCTCTCTCTCTCCATGCACCCACCCTGCCTCCCCTTGTTCCAGCCTGGTGGATGGAACATAAAATAGTGTGATGTTAAATCAACTCCTTGGTAGGTACAATGCTGACTTTCATGTTAATTAATCTTTAATCCCATTAATTCGTGGTCTGTTTCCTGACAAGAAAAATGGTAAACACTCTTCACAAATCAATTTAATTCTCCTTCCAACCTGCTTGTCATTTTCAAGAGATAGAAAGGTTTCCAGGTCCACACACTCCACCCCCTTCAGTGGTGCTCAGTCTGAAAAAGCCCAGGGGGGCAATTTATGCTCTCAAACTATCTACAGATGACAGGAATTGTCATATAGGTTGTATCTGGATGGTCTGTTTGATTTTCACTCAGCAAGTTCTAGATTTTAAGTTCTTAAGTTCTTTATACGTGGTGCTGATTAGCAGGATGCACGAATCCTGCTAGTTACTGCATGGTTTCAGTAAACCAAGATTAAACAAAGAATAGCTAGCCTAGATGCCAGGTAATGTTGGCTTAGCAAAGGTGGTAACTATGGTTAGCTTGGTTTTCCTTCTTTGATTTCCAACAACTGACAAGATTAAAAACCCTCTCTTTTGATGAAGTGGATCAGGATCCAGAAAGGGTCTGATCCACAGAACTGCCTGGATAGGTCGCTGCAATTTTTGTTGGCAAGATTTCAAAAGAGGTTTGTCATTGCCTCCTTCTTAGGGCTGAAAGGAAGTGACTGACCCAAGGACACCTACTGGTCTTTGTCTTGGAGATCTTCTAGTCTAACCTCCTGTTTGAGTAAAAATAGGCTGCTTTTCAGTAACTCTTGACTTTTATATATGGAATGTTTTGCAACCAGTTCATTTCTAGGTGAGAAAATTAAGTCTTCTTTTAATTAGCTAGCAAAAGCAGGGAGGGGACTAGAACCTTTTAATATTACACTCATTAATTTATCCTTTGGAGCTCTTAAATGCATGGCTTATTTCCATGTTGCATCCTGAGTTGTGAGTGTTATAAGTCACCACCGCAAAAACAAGTGGATTAGCTTACACTGGGGATTCATTTTAGAAGGAGCCCGTCTCTTGATTGTAAATAATCTCTCCCTATCATATTGATCTGCTCTTCTATATCACACTTAAGGTACAATTAGGGGCTCTGGTTGAAAAGGTCTGCAATGCATGTTTGTGTGTTACTAATTAGATCTGGCCTCATTTGGCAAGTGCAGCGAGCCTGAAATTATAATTAATATAAAATATGTTATTTCAAAGACGTGCCCGAGGCAACGAGGACTTCGCTTGAGGCTTAAGTGATGCTTAAACCACGTGCAAAGAGAGAGATAGCTTGACTGTTACTCTGTAGTGTAGCTGTTAGGAAACTGACAGCTAATTAATAATCTCGGGAAATCTAAAGGGCAGAAAGACCATTTGTCGAAATCTAGCAGACAGGAACCTGAGATGGAAGTTGATCAGCAACCCTGTGGTCAGAACCCAAGTCGGGTGTGAAAGTGAGACCCTGGTGGCCACAGAGGAGAACAAAAAGTGCAAGAACACAACCACAATTGAGTCCCAAAGTATTTGCATAGCTTCCTTACCAGCAGTATAACAAAGCATGCAAATTAAAAAAAATATCCAGCCATTATTATGCTGGGTTAAAACCACCTTCTCATTTATTTCCTGATTTTTTAAAAAAACAAAAATAAAAGATTTACCCTGCGGAAAAAAAGGACTTTTTTCCCTCCTCTCTGCCTCATTTTCAGAGCAATTTCTTTGACTTAGATTTTTAATCCCGTTTTTATATAATAATAATAATAATAATAATAATAATAATAATAATAATAATAATAATAATAATAATAATAATAATAATAATAATAATAATAATAATAATAATAAAAAAGTTGGAAGGGACCTTGGAGGTCATCTAGTCCAATCCCCTGCTCAGGCAGGAAACCCTATACCATTTCAGACAAGTGGCTGTCCAGTCTCTTCTTAAAAACTTCCAGTGTTGGAGAATTCACCGCTTCTGGAGGCAGGTGGTTCCACTGGTTAATTGTTCTAACTGTCAGGAAGTTTCTCCTTAGTTCTAGGTTGTTTCTCTCCTTGATGAGTTTCCACCCGTTGCTTCTTGTTCTGCCTTCAGGTGCTTTGGACAATAGCTTGACTCCCTCTTCTTTGGGGCAGCCCCTGAGATATTGGAACACTGCTATCATGTCCCCCCTCGTCCTTCTCTTCGTTAAACTAGACATACCCAATTCCAGCCATATGTTTTAGCCTCCAGTCCCCTGATCATCTTTGTTGCTCTTCTCTGTACTCTTTCTAGAGTCTCAACATCTTTTTTACATTGTGGTGACCAAAACTGGATGCAGTATTCAAAGTGTGGCCTTACCAAGGCATTGTAAAGTGGTATTAATACTTCACATGATCTTGATTCTATCCCTCTGTTAATGCAGCCTAGCACTGTATTGGCCTTTTTGGCAGCTGGCTCCTATTTAAGTGATTGTCCACTAGGACTACGAGATCCCTCTCACAGTTACTACTATTGAGCAAGGTACCCGCTATACTATACCTGTACATTTGGTTTTTCTTGCCTAAATGTCTCCCAAAGCTAGTTTGCTGCGTGAGTGGGTGCCTTTTCCATCTATGGGCTTCTTTGCTCAAAATTTCTGGTTTCCCGTTTGCCTTGCCATCTTCTGAACAGGGAAAACACACATCCTGCAGACTCGAGAGCATCAAAAACTAATTCTAATTAATAAGTCAACCACAGGTAGATTTATTTCACAAAGATTTCCCTCTGGGTTTTTTTTTTTTTTTACAGTCACACGGCCTCCAATAAATGGCCTGCAATTTCTGGAGAGGTAATTGCATAATGAAAGAAAGAGCTTGCATGCACTCAGCCATCCCATAACTAAAATTAAGAGTAGATATTTCTTCTTGCCTACTGTTGTTGTTGTTTTTTACTAAAATGGAGTTCTTCTTTGATTTTTTTAAAAATGCAATTTGTTTTCTGTCAGCCTGATTAACAAGGCTTTAAACCTCTGGAAGAGAAAGAAAAATGTAGCATGGCATTCTTCCATCCCTTACTTAATATACCCTAATATAGCTTTATGGAGTCTGTCCAAGGTCCTTCAGAGATAGCATTAGTCTTGTTGAAGGTGCTGGAGTAGCACCCCTCCGCAGGCTTCTTCAATCTTGATGGGTTCTTCACGATAGCCGGATTAAGGAGAGACATGCTACCAAGCACATTTCTCGGGGTGAAGCAACAACAGACAAAAGGTTGCCTCCCCTTTTATTACCTGTTACAGTGGGCGGTTACACAATGCATCACATGGTTACAAGCAGCCTATGACAATGTTATAGCTGTGGCCAATGGCAAGGTTACACTGGCAAAGTTACATCTGTGGCCAATGGATTCAAATCTTGGTACAACATTACTCCACCTATTAGCCCCTCCTTCATTTCCTGTTGTTCCAAAACCGCATGGTCAAGCCACATGGCCTTTGTTCCTTTGTTCCAAGCCACATGGCAGTCTCTTTGTCCCTTTGTTCCAAGCCTACATGGCGACTTGCTAGGGTGCATTACAACATCTGTCAGCCTGATTAACAAGGCTTTAAACCTCTGGAAGAGAAAGAAAAATGTAGCATGGCATTCTTCCATCCGTTACTTAATATACCCTAATATAGCTTTATGGAGTCTGTCCAAGGTCCTTCAGAGATAGCATCAGTCTTGTTGAAGGTGCCGGAGTAGCACTTGAGGCTGAGAAGCCTTTCAACTGTTGAAGGAAAAATCCTCATCAGGGTCCAGTCCAAGCCGGGAATAAACAACATGGAGACTGCTTTAGAAAGAAGGTTGTACTTTATTGAAGAGGAGAGCCAGACAGAAAGATGGCTCTGGGGAAAAAAAGTGACTACATGAAGTGGTGGGCTTTTATACCTTCTGGGGCTCTTGCTTGCAGTTGTTCCTGTGGTATGAACGTTAGTGTGCCCTTTTGGTATTCTGATGGTGGTGGTGGATTAATCCTATTATGTCCCAAAGGTCACAGGCTGCTGCAGGTTCCGCTCATCAATAAAGAGACCTTCTTTCAAAAGCAGCCTCCATTTTATTCCCAGCTTGGAACTGGGCACGGTTTTTCTTCCCACAAGACCTTGGAGGTCTTCTAGTTCAAGCAGGGGTCCCTGCAAGCCATTCCACTGATTATTGTTCTCATTATCAGAACATTCCTCCTTATTTCCAGGCTGGACCACTCTTTAAGGAGCTTCCACCCATTCTCAGTCCATCTTAAAACTATTGTGAGGATGAAAATGGAGAAAGGCTGTAAATCTGCAGGAAGCATGAATGAAGAAATGAATATTTTCTGCTAAACTAAAACAATGCTCCTATCTAGGAACCAAGTCTCATATTAGAGGATTTTGAGCTACAGCCTTGAGTATTTTGGAGTCTGGATGATGCATAAAACTTCGCCTCCCCCCATGCTGCCTCCATCTGCCCTGGCATTCTTCAGTCTTGTCTTTTTCTTATAGCCATGATTAATTTCAAGGTCCAGAGAGTCTCAATACTCCAAAAATCTTGGGCTTGTGCCAATGGATCTGTGAAAAGGAAGGTGCAGGTGCTGTCAAAGAAAAAGAAAAGAAAGGGAAGAAAGGAAAGAAAAGCAAATTCCAAGCTGATGATTGCTAGAAAACAAACTTAAAAAGAAATCTGCTAGTATCATAATGCCTTCACACGCATCTGTGGTAGGGTTACACCTGGAAAGAGGTGAAGAAAGAAGAGAGGGATGTAGATGCATGATTGAGACACTGGACCTTTCCTTTTTTAAATTTAATTTAATTTAAACTAATCTATCTATATCTATCTATCTATCTATCTATCTATCTATCTATCTATCAATCTATCTATCTATCTATCTATCTATTTATCCAGCATCTATCAATCTATCTTCTATCAAACTATCATCTATCTATCAATCATCTATCAAACTATCATCTATCTATCTATCTATCCAGCATCTATCAATCTATCCAGCATCTATCTATCTATCTATCTATCTATCTATCTATCTATCTATCTATCTATCTATCTATCTATCTATCTATCTATCTATCTATCTATCTATCTATCCAGCATCTATCAATCTATCCAGCATCTATCTATCTATCTATCTATCTATCTATCTATCTATCTATCTATCTATCTATCTATCTATCTATCTATCTATCTATCTGTTGTATCTAGCCCCTCTCAGCTCATTAAAATCCACATAAATATGTCTTTAAGAGTTTTATTTAACACATTTCAAAAGGATTCACTTCAAAGCAAGCTGCTGGCATTTTGCTGGCCGGAACGGCCAATTCTGATTTATTTACATTTAGATTAAACATGCTCTCCCCCCACCTTCCAATTAACTCACTCTTTATCAATCACATTGTCCAAGACCTCATTATTCTTCCGTAGATTTCAAAAAACACCAGAAAACTGAGTTTAAACGCGCTGCTCAAGGTATCAGGCTACTCCTTGATTAACGTTGCTCGTGACAAAGGCGTAGTCTCTCTTTCCCCTTCTAATATAGTTTCCGATACGTCATTTCCCCCATTACTTCCTTTTTCCACTTAACTGACACCTTCGCTTATCAAACCTTCTGAATCTCGGATCAAGCCATCTATCTTCTTGTTCCAAATCTGACTCATCACTTTGAGAGTCTGACTCAGAATGCATACAAAGCTCCTCATTGTCTAGCTCGGCTGCCGGGAGGGGAAAATACCCAGAGGGGCCTGGTTCTGCTTCGTCATCCTCTGATATGTCCCCAGCTGGTCTAGAAACACCCACAACACTATCTATCTACCTATCTATCTATCTATCTATCCAGCATCTATCAATCTATCCAGCATCTATCTATCTATCTATCTATCTATCTATCTATCTATCTATCTATCTATCTATCTATCTATCTATCTATCAGCTCTTTTCCTTCTCTAGCCATGCATCATGCCACTGACAGACCCACCCCGCCTGACCCAACCTCAGACTTGGACAAAAACATGTACCAGACATGTTGTCTATCACTGCTACATAGTTCAGAACAAGTCAGCTGCCTCCTCTCTTGAGGTGTGGCATCAGTGGCAGATGTCTTCTAGCTAGTTCAGTTTCTCTATCCATTTTTATGCCCTCACTGTAGCTACGACAGCCATTGTCATGTAATTGTGAAGGTGCGATAAGAGATGTGATATGGGTTGAAGGGGTGGTTGCATTTAAAAAGAAATTGACAAGTTGCTAAAATTGCTTATACTTCTTGAGATGAAGAGGTAAGCTCCCTCTTTATACTTCTTGCTATATTCTTATCTTTGCTTCCTATTTTTCTTTTTTCTTTCCTTTTCTGCACATTTTTTCTTTCTATTCCTCTTCTTTTTGTAGTTTGTATTGTCGGTTTTTTTTTTTAAATCTGCACAACCGTAATGCTTAATATTAAAGAGCTAAGACAGCCATCATCAAGTAATTCTGAAGGTGTGATAAGAGGTAATATGGGTTGAAGAAATGGTTGGTTGCATTTGAAGAGAAAGTGACAAGATGTGAAAATTGTTTATGCTTCTTGAGATGAAGGGGGAATTGTTATCTCATGGTAGAACTTCGGCTTCGAAAACTAATTGACACGGCTGTATTTCCGTGATATGTGAAACTATACACTAGTCAACGATGTTTTGGCCTCCTGTTTTGTGCAAATGTTGGCCATGAGCTTGACTTTTGGCTCAAAGTGGGCTGCAGGACCAGAAAATTGGGTTATTTGAGTAAATCACTGAGTCAACCACATATAAGAATATAATCCTATCTGTAGCCCTTCAGTCACATAGGAAATTGAGTTCATTCTCGTGTTCCCTGATTGGACTAAGTCCTCAGTTATGGGAAGAACTTCATATAAGCATACAAGTGCTTCAAACATTTGTCCTCTGTTCTGTGAAGGATGAAATATTGCAAAGGAAGATCTCAAAGGAAAAGGGGATGTTTGCTTTTCAACCAATACAAAGAAGAAAGCATTCCCAATGTTTTGGTTCTACGCAGGGATGACTGCCGGATGCGGTCAAAAAAGTCAAGATAACAACCATGATGGTCTGATCAAAGCTTGTTTCATACATCTGAAACATCTTGATTTTTTTGACCACTTCTTGTAGACACCAGTTCAGACACCCCTTCAGGTCCATTCAAACTATATTGGAGGTGAAAAGCTTCACTACAGCAAAAACTATTGCCATATAAATATGATTAATATTTTTAAAAAAAAAAACTGGGGCACTCTAACAGGTTTTTTTTTATAGCCCCAACATTTAACCTTTGTTGGGCCAGAGTCTCCAGCTGAACGTTGAGAGGTGGTTAACTTAAAGACAAGTGCAAAGATATTGAAAGAGCTTGGGGAAAAATAATATAATTTCATTTAATTGACAATAGTTCATCTTAATGCCTCTCCAGCTGTTGATTTTTATTTATTCTTCTTGCTTGGCCAACTGACACGGACAAACAACTTTACTACCCACAATCCTCTGCAGCTTCAGACTCTCAAGACAAAATCAAGCTTAAAACTTTGGCATTTGTTTCCTTGACTTGAGAAACTGATAATCTGATTTCTGTATGACAGCCATGTGCCTTTTCTTTGATAATCAACCTTTCCATGGGAGTGTTCTTAATTACCATGAATAAAAAAACAAAACCATCCAGTAGATTGTTTTCAAGCAGAGATCCATTTGCTAGTAGATGAGGTTGATTTCTAGAAAGTCTAGCACATCTTGGGAAGTTTCCAAGGACTTTCAGAGTTTTTCCATTAGAAAAAGTGAGGATTTTTCTGCTAATAAAAATAGGCTGGCCTTAAACTACCAGATTTTATTTTATGGCAAAGATAGCTGTTTCACCTTGGAACTACTAAGGCAAGCTACCTGCAAAGCTTGCAGTAGTTATTCTAATTGAACTCAGTGGGATATTTCTTACCTCTTATGCATAATCAGCCAGGCATCTGAGTTATTTTCGGTTTTAATCTCCAAAAACAGATTTCCATCTCAGACAACATATTGGCTCCTGTTGTTAATTTTTCCGCCTCCTTGTAAAATTGGGTTCTGTCCATGGGGTTCTTTAATGGAGCGTTTGTAGCAACCTGCACAAATCAGGGTTCCGGAGAGTATCGTAGTAAGGATGTGCTGGCTGGCTCATACACTTGTTAATTTCTGAAGGTAAAGAAAAGCTGTATGGCTAATTCTGATTCATGCAATTAATTCTACCCTGTTATTCCCTAAAGAGCTCAGAGAGGCATCAGCTAGTTTCCATTGCTTTAGTTTGCAGCACATATATAAAGAAAGATTGGGAAACTGAACCCTGTGGGGAAGGGAAGGAAAGGAAAGGGGAGGGGAGGAAAGAAAAATAAGGAAAGGAAAGGAAAGGAAAGGAAAGGAAAGGAAAGGAAAGGAAAGGAAAGGAAAGGAAAGGAAAGGAAAGGAAAGGAAAGGAAAGGAAAGGAAAGGAAAGGAAAGGAAAGGAAAGGAAAGGAAAGGAAAGGAAAATAAGGGAAGGGAAGGGAAGGGAAGGGAAGGGAAGGGAAGGAGGAAAAGGGAGAAAAGGAAGGAAGGAAGGAAGGATTAGACATAAACATGGGTTCTTGCACCTGAGCTAAATTTCATTTCTAAGAGAAATGATCAACTGACTCACCTGCTGACCTGCAGTTCCGCAACCTGGGAGCTCCATTTTTGAATTTCTGGGCTTCTGACCATTTCTGACAATGAGCCACTTTCCCCTAATATTTGCTGTTCATCTTTTGCATTTGAGCATTGAAGATGACCCTCATGGCCATGGCCTTTATATTCCAGACTTTGACAATGGTGTTCACAAAGGCATCCCTGTAAATAACCAATTTGCACATCTGGGTTTTCTGATTCCATAGAAATGTTCACTTATTCATTTGTGTACACATGCAACTTTCCCTTTGTCAATTCACATGTCACTGAACAAACAAAATAGATGATGATTGGAGATTCCTGCTTGAACTAAACACTAGGACCTAGAACCTCTCTGCCCTTTTATTCTAGAGGTAACAGAACATTATAACAGGTTAACAAAAAGCCATTACTCAGGACCACTTATCATTCTCAGCCTTAGTTACTGTATAGCAGAATGATTTAAGTAATATATTAGTGTTGTACCAAATTGACTCCTCTGCTTGAAGCAATAATACTATTTTTAGATTCAATTTTACTTTGGAGTCTCTAGTTCAAGTGAAATAAGATGGTTCACATTAGAAACTCTCTCTGTGTGTGAGGGGGTTACTTTTTAAAAGCTGCATTAATTTTTGGAGTTCCTGAAGGCTATTCCTCAGATGGATGAGGAAACTATGTGTGTCTCTCTCTGTGTGTGTGTGTGTGTGTCTGTGTGTATTGTGTGTATTTTGTGCATTTGTGTCTATTTCATGGCTCTGAAAGATAATGAGCTGCACTTGATGCATGTATTTTTATGGTTCTCTGTAGATTGCACAGTGTTTTTGTTTTTTTGCTCGTAATTTTGAACTGGTTGCCTTTGGGAATGTGCATTATTACTTTTAAAAATAGTTACTTGCAAGTTTCAGATTATATTCTAATATTTATGTGCTTCTCTGTGTGCATCTAGTAAATGTTTCAGGGAGGATGATGAAATAGCAAGAAAAGAACGTGAATCAGGGGGTCATTCGGAATAGAGCTGGAAGGGACTTTGGAGGTCTTCTAGTCCACCCCTCTGCTCAAGCAGGAGAACCTATACCATCTTAGACAAGTGACTGTCTAGTAGTCTCTTCTTAAAAATCTCCATGACGGAGCACCCACGATTTCTGGAGGCAAGCTGTTCCACTGGTTAATTGTCCTCACTGTTAGGAAATGTCTTCGTAGTTCTAGATTGCACTATCACAACCAGCACTGACAAAGTATGCATGCATCAGACTCGACACACAAGCAGCCCACATGCACCATTTTAATGATTTTGCCATCGACCTGATACACTCGACAGGGTAGTTCAAGTCCACGTGGACCAAATATCAAATTTTCAAAACTTATTTTTAAAACTTGGAAAATCCGTTGAAAAAAGATGCCGGAACTCTGTTCCGGTGTATTCTATGACAAAAAAAAAGCACTGGTTTTAAGCCTACGTGGCATCTGGTTCTTAATCTAGTCTGCCTTGTAGAGCTGAATATATTCACCCAGAAGTGGTCACATATTTTATTTGCATTTAACCGTAATTAAGTTTGGATTATGGCGAAAGTATTCAGCACGAGACAGTCTCCAACCCACCAAGCTTGTACAAGCATGGACCGTACCCTTCCTTCTCAAATCTCTGTGATCTGCACCTGTTTAAATAGACCATCACCAGACCATCAATCTTCAGCAAATCAGCCCCAGAGGGCTTCTTGCTGCACAATCAAGGCAAACTATTCCATTAACAGAAAATCAGTAGGGGGTTCCTATCTCTCCTCTTTCAGCGAGGATTTTCATGCTGACTTCATGCCTATTATGTCTGCGCAATGAGACTCCTCTTTGCTTGCATCAGCAAGTCATGAAATAGATGTGCTTCAAAAAGCTTCTCCCCCTAAGGTACTTGCCCTTCATGGGGCATCAACTATAGCTCTCCAGATTCAAGAGTGTACGAACTGAAGATCAAGGATTTGTGCGTCAAGGGAGTTGAGAGAGATGGGGGGAGGGAGTTGTTATCCAACACGCAATTCTGAGCCACAGCAGCAATTTCATTAAAGCTATGTCTCCATAAAGATATTTTACATCCTTTGATCAGCACATGGTAATTTTACACACTGCACTGCCATATCTAAATAATTCATAATTTATCAGGGGCGGTCTTCTCTTCAGTAGTTCTATTGCAGGGCCAGGCAAGATAATCATACAGAAGAAACTGTAGCGGGGGAGGGGGAGGGCAATTTGAGAGGACATGTTAGATGAGATATTGTCTTGGGTTAAAGATGGGGGTCAACTTTTTTTTTTTTTTTTTGCAAAGGTACTGCATTTTCTACTTTTGCAGAGGGAAATTGGGCACATGCTGTACTGCCCTCCCAAATGCCATTTAAGAGAGCCAGTACAGAATGGTGTTAAGAGGGTGGGAAAGCAAGGTTCAAATTACATTAAAAACAATTCAGAAAAAATAATACACATCAGGTTTTTGTAGAATGAGTTGCTCTTTCAACGCTGTGAGGAAAACCAAAGGAAAAAGGGGACCTTTGGCTATGTGAGCAGATGATGGACTAGAAAATATTATTCTATGGGAGGAGATTGAGAGACTTTAAGAGGGGGAACCATACATAAAATGATGGATAGAGTTGTATTATTCGTCAAAGTTATTGCCAGAGAGAAGCTGAGATGGTAAGTAGACATCAGACCAAATCAGTGACTCAATGGCATCTATTTGAGATCATCTTCCCATTTCACTTTCCCTTTTTATCCCTATGACATTATTCTTATCCTTAGATTCTGAGACATGTTATGTCGTAATTTGTCTTCCTGTTGTTGAAATATCATTCTCCCCTTTTTTTTCTAATATCATCTGCTCAGGCAGGAAACCTATACCATTTCAGACAAATAGTTGCCCAATCTCTTCTTTAAAACTTCCAGTATTGGAGCACCCACAACTTCTGGAGGCAAGTTGTTTAATTGATTAATTGTTTTATATGTCAGGAAATTTCTCCTTAGTTCTAGGTTGCTTCTCTCCTTGATTAGTTTCCATCCAATGTTTCTTGTCCTGCTTTCAGGTGCTTTGGAGAATAGGTTGACCCCCTCTTCCTTGTGGCAGCCCCATGGAACACTGCTGTCATATCACCCCTAGTTCTTCTTTTCATTAAATTGGACATATCCAGTTCCGGCAATCATTCTTTACATGTTTTAGCCTCCAGTTCCCTAATCATCTTTGTTACTCTTCTCTGCACTCTTTCTAGAGTCTCAACATCTTGCTTTGATTCCATTTTAATGGCCAACCAACTTTACTTTTTTGACTATACTGTAAGGACAGCCCTGTCTAGCACACATACATAAATACATACAGTACACACATAAAGCCCTAAGAGAAGAAAACCTATGAAGAAAGATTGCCATGAAAATATAAGCACTGCGTCTCCACAGTCACAAAATATTGGCACAGGTTTGTAACGAAGGAAGCGCTTAATATTTGGAGTATGATGTAATGTAAATTCTGCAAATATTCTGAGATTTTTTTTCCCTACAGTAGCCTGGATAGTGTCCACAAATGATTTGTTATCTACCTGGATCCTTGCTACACAAAGAAATGCTCTCCATTTGGAGGAATCAGTTTTTGTTTTTTTTCAGTTTTCATAGTTCTCTTTATTAACAATGTGTATAGCAGTCATCTTCTGAGCCTCATTAATTCATCCTCCTAATCATCCTGTTAATCTGGTCCTCTCTGTTTCCTGCATCACCACTTTCTACAAAATGAGTTGTTTTCTTCTTCATTCCACCCCTCGGAGAAGATAGCTTGAATGGCCAGAGAAAGTTTTTGCCAACAGTATAGATTTCATGGATCAAGTCTTCCATGCAAATAATGCCATATTTTTTCAGGCATTTCTTAATCAGAGAGTTGTCCGTCAAAGCTATACGCTGCTTGTTGATCTTCCCATAACCGCGCTTATAGATCAGCTCGTGCACAGACTTTAAGTTGGGATATCCCCAAGCAATGTAAGGTTCAACGATCCTCAGCATGTTAATGGATGCCTTGTTGAGTTTCACAAAAGTCCCATTAAAAATCTGTCGCAGACGAAGGAGCTGCAGTACCTTACGAACCTTGGGACTAACACCATTAATTCCTCTTATCCTGATTACAAATGCCAATTTGGGTTCAGCAGGTACATAGTAATTGCCAACTTTGCGAGCCATACGTCCCATGCGAATCTCACGACGGTACATCTGCCTATATTCTTTATGATAGGTCTGGGCTCTTTTATAAATGACTTTTCGTTCCTCCTTTCGCAACTTCTTTTGGACCAACAGTCTCTTCAGGCGTTTGACCTTTAAATCAGCAAAAGCCTTCCTTTTCTTTAAAAGGCTTTCTGGCACTGAAGGCAACTTCTTTTTCCCTTCTTCGGTCGCCATGGTCTCTACCGGAAAAAAAAAAGCTGGAGGAATCGGTTTTTAATGTTGAATGAAGTGGGAAGTCAGCTGGAAAGTTGACAGCTCAGGTTCGAGACCCAAGCGCCACGTGATGGGATGAGCTCCTGTCCTCATTCCAGCTCCTGAAAAACCTAACAGTTTGAAAGCATGCAAATGCGAGTAGATAAATAGGTACCATTTCAGTGGGAAGGTAACAATGCACTGGCTACAGGAGGAAAAAAAAAATAGGAAATGCCCAGAAATGTTTGAGATTCTACTTTATTGCTTGAAGTTCTGAAAATCCTATTTTGAAAGAATAGTAGATATTCCAGATTCCTGGATGCACTGAGTTTCTGACTTCACGCCAGACCAAAGGAAGAACTAAATGCACCGAAGAGATTTCCACCAACTCATCTTCCTGAATAAGACATAGCAATAGGAAGAGGGGAAAACAACCCATTATATATAACTTTAAAAAAACATCTCTTCCTCATCAGAATGAGCCATTTATTTCCCTCTCCTTCTTTTAAAATATTTTAAATAATTTTCTATCTGCTATAATAATTTTAAAAGTGCTTTTCCTTTTCTCGTCATTCATCTGACTCCTGGCTTGTCCTACAAGACTACTGAACAGACTTCAGTTGTGGCGCATTTTCTCACCACAGTCAGTGAAAGTGTTTTGTTTACATTGTCCATCTGGCTGTGATAATATCACAATTCTACAGGACAGTATCTGCCCCACTGGAGACTTGTTTGCTGCTAATTAGCTTGTTGGCTGTCTCTGAGTTGAGGCTTTGTCTCTGTAGGCCTCACACAAACTGTTGACATTCCAAGGTTCTCATCTCATCGCTTTAGATTCCTCTCCATTAACCTTACATATTTTCAGTTTTACTTCCAGCTTCACTCTGGCCTTGCTGCAGCTTTTTAAAATCTTTTTAAATCATTCTTCCAGGTCTAAGCGGTTCTGGTGCAGCGTAGCTTTGAC
The DNA here is from genome assembly GCA_034064705.1 of Bothrops alternatus. Taxonomy (NCBI): domain Eukaryota; kingdom Metazoa; phylum Chordata; class Lepidosauria; order Squamata; family Viperidae; genus Bothrops; species Bothrops alternatus. Next base: position 56,295 of record JARGCV010000665.1, read on the forward strand.
AGAGATTTGGGAATGAACTTGTAGTTTGTGAGTAATTTGAATGCACCATAAAAGCTCTAGAAACTCGTCAGATACATACAGAAAGAGCAGGGGTTAGGGAGATACAGCAAATATTGTAGTATTATATGTATCTTGTTTGTGTGCATATTTTTTATTTAAAAGTTTTAAACAAGAGTGTAAAACTGATACAAACTAATATGTAGTAAGGGGGGTGGAAAGTTTTTTTTTTTTAAAAAAAGTGCAAGAAAAGAGATATGTTGAAGAAAAAATAGAAAGGAAATGTGTATTTCCTTAAGGGTTGTTTTGATTTAGGTTCTTCAGTCATCAACAATACCAATATCACAGGCAAGAAAGGCTTCATAATTTTTGGAGTGGCTAGGTACTTTACTGAGAAATTAAAATTTTTAGTAAAGAAATTTAACCTATTCTCCAAAGTGCCTGAGGGCATAACAAGAAGCAACGGATGGAAACTAATCAAGGAGAGAACCAGCCTAGAACTAAAGAGAAATTTCCTGACAGTGAGAAAAACTGATCAGTGGAACCACTTGTGGGTGGTTTTCAAGAAGAGACTGGACAGCCATTTGTCTGGAATGGTATAAGGTCATTGCTTGAGCAGGGGGTTAGACTAGAAGACCTCCAAGATCCTTCCTTCTCCAACTCAATTATTCGATATTTCCACATGGAACCTTTGTTCAGCATCAACTCCAATGTTCACTGATTCCTATGCTATTGTAGCTGCTCATCAGAGACTCTGATTTATTTTTGACTCGGCTGATACATTTTGAGTTGCATTTTAAGTGATTTTCCTTTCTCTCTGCTGAAGCTCTGGAGAACTTGTGAAACATTCCAGTTACCTGCCTCCCACCTCTTGGACTTAGCTCAGCTTTGCTTTCTCCTCCTCCGTAGGGAATCAATCACTGAAGCACTTTACTGAGATGTTACTCTTTTTTTTTTTCACAGCTCTTTAAATTTTTACAAAATGCTTAGCAGGCTTCTTCTTCCAGATCCCTTTTTATGTTTGAGAAAGAGCAAGAAAGGAAAGAAAATCAGGAAGGAAAGGTAGGCCCGGACTGAAAGAAGTTCTCTGCCCTTTGAGCATCTGCAGTGATGGAAAAGGTCAGCGGTTGGCTTCTGAACTGCTTTTTCAGGACTTGGAGGAATGAAAATGGGGCCTTGTGGAACTGCCAAAAATCTCTATGTCTTGATAAAGGAGAATATTTATAGCTTGGGGCTGACTTGTTAAGTTAATACCAGGATTGTCAGGGTAATGATTTGAGGGCTAAACAGCTTATATAATGATGTAATGTAATATAAGATGGATGATGCAATAATAGGAATGACTCAGCAGGTGTGTGTATCCCTTTAAGAGTCAGAGTATAAAAGGGAAGGCTTTGCTGGAATTTTTTCTCTCTCCTCCATTTCCTGCTGTAATTGCTGTATATTGGAGTTTGCTGTTTCACCACATGTATCTATTTTGTTCCTAGTATATATTACAGATAGTGTAAGATAAACCACCATTTAATATAAACCACTGTTTACTGTATTTATTCCTGGGTTATCTCAGCACAATAAGACTGTGCATGCTCTGACATTCCCCATTGACTTTGCTTATCAGAAGGTCACAAAAGGAAATCAGATCACCCCGGGACACTGCAACCATCATAAATACATGCCAGTTGCCAAGGGCCCAAATTTTGATCACGTGACCATCAAGATGCTGCAATGGTTATAAGTGTGAAAAGCGATTGTAAGTCACTTTTTTCAGTGGTGTTGTAATTTCTGCCACTAAACAAATGGTGGTAAATCGAGGGCTACCTGTAATAAGAGAATAATCTTTGAAATATCATCTTGGAGATTAGATTAGCCCCAATCCTTTTGTTTGGCTCTGAAGAACTGGTAGTGTCCCCTGGGCGGGGGGGGGCTTACCTCATTTTGACATTTGTGCTATGACCTTATGACACAGGTAAACTTGACCTGCCCCCCCTCTAAAAAAATAGGTAAAGATGAGTCTCATTTTAGAACAGGAACAAGATCGTCCTTCATCTGACATTCTAAAGATGATCAGAAGTCTGTTATTTCTCTCAGCTACGAGACAGCAAACTGTGGAGATGCTATTAAAAACATAACATTCAATTGACCTTTTGCTTATCTATAAATGTAGAATGAGCTGTGTAGACCAGTATCGCTGATTCACCGGGGAACCGTTGTGAGGAAATTTATTTCCTTGCACTTGCCATAAAAATAAATTGCTCCTCGGAAAGCATGAGTGATGCGACTGCCATGTTTGTCTGTTGCCACCACCCAGTAATAAGATTATTATGGAACAGAGGCTTCCCCCCCAAGGGAACTGTAATTGCGTGGCTGCGTTATCAAATTTTCTTTCATCAAATTGCCACATGGGCATTCGGCGGTGGAGAAGGATTGCCTGTTTTAAGCTTTGCAGCTCATGATTTGAGAAGCTTACATCCTAAGCTGGCTCTGATTCATGGATCATATTAAGGTGTAGTTTGTTAAGCCATAGTTTAGGGGATAAAATACAAATATCTGCATTGTAAAAAACAAAAACAAAAAACCCCCACTAAGCCATATATAGCAATATACAGAGTGTTATAAGTTCAATGTCTTATGAAAGCATACGTGTGTTAAGTTGCCAGCACTCCCAAGTGTGAATCAACATATTTTTTGTTGTCCAGGCCCAGAATGGACTTCCGGAAGCGGCATCCACACAAAGAACTGGTTGTTCACATATTTGAATCCCACCACTGGATTCTAGGCTGATTCCTCTTTTAACACCGCCCCCTTAGTTCTGCCTCTCCTTTGCTTTTTTATTTTTTTAAATAGATTTAGACAAAACACAGAAGACAGAATCCGAGAAGAATGACTTGTTGGGCATTAATCAACCTGGATGCCCTGGTGTCTCCACCCTCTATTCCATGTCACAATCCTCCTTCCACATATGTTGGATTTCAGCTCACACAATTAGTTGCTCCGTGACTAAGTTAAGGGTTAGGTCCTGAAACCACTGCAGGATCTTCTAAGCTTCTACTCCCTTTGTTTGTTCCCTCAAATCAACTTTTAGATCCTTGGATCATCAGTATGTAGTCTTTAAACCAATTTGCACTCTGCTGGAGCTACATAAATAAAATATGATCATTTCCCATAAGAGCTCTTGAAGGGACACAAAGTTCCCCCTGCAAAAAAAATGGGAAAAAAATGTTTGCTGCATATATATGCATACTTAATTATTTAGGTGTACTTGAAAGCCACAGAATTACTTCCTTCTCCCTGGAACATTTGATTTTCTCTTGTGGCTTAAACCGCTGGCATTTTTTTTTACCACAACTTGATCAAAATGAAGCAGAACCAAGGGATCTTTAAAGGTATTATATTGTCCATGGATTATAGTCAGTTATCCCTCATGTAATACAATATAAACATTTAGATATAGCCATTTTGGAACAGCCTTGCAATGTTGCAAAGATTTCTTTTTAAAAGCCTGTGTGTTTTTTTTTTCACCTGATTCCTATTCAGTGATGAGATTTCTTTGAAGATTGATGACATAGTCATTTTAAAAAAGCATCTTAGGACTTTGGTGAATCATCTAAAAACAGTTTTCACACATCGGTGATTTTTCTTTCTCCTTTAAATTAAGTAATTGAGTTCAGATGTTTGAAAAAAAAAAAAAAGCTTCTATCATTTACTCCAGCAATGATGTAACAGCCTACCTGATCATTACTTTGTGACACAGCTCCTCCAAAAATAAAATAAAATAAAATAAAATAAAATAAAATAAAAAGATTGTATACATGGGCAGAAGACTGCATAGGTATAAAGTTCTAGGCTAGGCAGAGATAAAATTATCACCGATTAAATTAATTGCTTCTATCAATTGAACAAAATTAGTGATTTTGTAGAGAGTAAGGCAAGGGGCACAAAACGTAAGCAGAGTCCTGATCACATTCCCTCATTTACTGTGAGAATGTGTGTGATAAGTGAAGTTGGGGAAAGCTTAAAACAGTATCAGGCGGAGGACTGAAAGAGATGAAGAAGGAGGATAGCAGGAAGAAGGAGGAGGAATTAAAATAGAAGATGGGTAAGGAGCAGGAGGAGGGAGAGAGGGAATGGGGGAGGATAAGGAGACAAAGTGAAGAAGGATGAGGATGGGGGAGGTGAAGAAGTTAATGTGGAATGGGGGAGAAGGAGAAAGAGAAGGAGAAGTAGACAAGGAAAAGAAGGAGATGGCAATTTAGATTGAGAAGGAGGAAAAGGAGAAAGAGGGAATGGGGAGAAGAAGAAAGAGAAATAGACAAGGAGAAGGAGAGGGAGATTAGATGGAGAAGGAGGGAATGGAGAAGAAGAAGAAGAAAGATGGACTGGAAACAGTGGATAGACTATAGGACTGGAAACAGTGGATAGACTATATCCAAGAGAGACACCAATCAAACAGAATGCAGCTGGCGTTTAGCTGAGGCTCGATGGGAGGAGGGAAGAAGGGTTAACAAATCAAATGTTTACAAAAACTAACACCCAATGTTGAATGTATATGTTCTATAACTAATGCCTCTTAACATAACCTTATGACTAATGTTGCTTGCTTTAATACTGTTAAAGCGGACTGAATCTCTACCTCAGGATATGAAACTTTTACCTCAGGATCTCTGGTTAGGGACTATAAAAGATTGCACTAGTAATGGGATGAAGTCAATTCAGAAGCGCAAACGAACAATATGCAATAGACTAGATACAGTAGATAGACCATATATAAGAGAAACACCAACCAAACAAAAGGTACTCGGAGTATACTTGAAGAGGGAAGGGAGGAGGGAAGAACGTTTACTAAAACAGATGTTTACAAAGATTAATACCTAATGTTGTATGCTATGTTCTAGGATGATTGTTTAGCAATAGGATCTTTGGTTTAATGTTGATCACATTAATATGGAACCAGATAAGAGAAACACCAATCAAACAAAGTGTAACAGGAGTATAGTTGAGGCTAGACGCGAGGAGTGGAAAAAGGCTTACTAATTCAGACATTTTCAATGACTAATACTTAGTATTGTATATCAGGTGCCATGATGATTGCTGCATAATATGTTTTTATGTTCAATGTTGATTGTTTTAATAAAAGAATTTTATAAAAAAAAAAAAAGAAGAAAGATATAGACAAGGAGAAGAAGGAGATGAAGAGGCAAAAGTTGATAGATGAGGAGAAAGAAAAGGAGAAAAGGACAGAGATAGGGAACAGCAACATGGCAAACCATTTAACCAAGAAAGAGATCCAGGGAATTCCAGACTCCCATAATTTCCAAATTTCTTTTGTGGTGAAGAAAACCATCCAACATTTCAAATCTTGATAACTGGAACTGAAAATCGGTACTACGATGAAGCAGAATGAGACAGATGCAGGAGGCAATGAGGGCAGAGCACAAAAGAATGAGGTATAAAAGCTAACTGCCTAATTTAGTATGCTGCCTCAGGGCACAGAAAAACTATAACGGTCCTTGAGATTTGCCTTCAGTCCAATCAAAATCCATCTTTCAAAATGGGGAGGGAATGATATTTGGTCCTTGCCTTAGAGAGTGATGTACCTTCTGAAGGTTTTGTTATAAAACATCTCAGTTTTCACACTAAAGATTATTGCCCATGTCTAGTTTATGTCTTCTTCTGCCATATCCGTTATCGGATGTTGGCGATCATGTTGGCGATCCTGTTTTTATCGGCAGCTGCCCGAAAAAGTGCTGCTGAGTTTTGTCCAAACCAGTCCCTTAGATTTTGAAGCCACGATGTTCTTCTTCTGCCTGGACCTCGTTTGCCTTCAATCTTTCCCCGGAGGATTAAATGGAGTATGCCGTATTTTTCTGGGTGTCGCATCACATGTCTGAAATATTCTAATTTTCGTTTTTTTAATCATTTTGATGATTTCCCTTGGCTTTCCCAGGTGGCTGATCACCTCCTCATTTCTGATCTTGTCAGCCCAGCTTATACGTAACAGCCACCTGTAAATCCACATTTCAAATGCTTCTAGTCTCTTCAGGTGGCCTTCTGTCAGAGACCAACTCTCTACTCCATATTTATGTCTAGTTTAATGAAGTGTTTAGTTTAATGAAAAGGACGAGGGGGGACAGGATAGCAGTGTTCCAATATCTAATGGTGCCACAAAGAAGAGAGGGGTCAGGCTATTCTTCAAAGCACCAGAAGGCAGGATAAGAAACAATGGATGGAAACTAATCAAGGAGAGAAGCAACCTAAAACCAAGGAGAAATTTCCTGACAGTGAGAACAATTAGCCAGTGGAACGGCCTGCCTTCACGAGTTGTGGGTGCTCCATCACTGGAGGCTTTGAAGAAGAGGCTGGGAATGGTACATGGTCTCCTGCTTGAGCAAGACTAGATGACCTGCAAAATCCCTTCCAACTCTGTTATTCTGTTTCTCTGCCTGAATTCTTCCACCAACCCATGGCACACAACATCTCCTGTCTGACTGTTGTACTGTATTCTTTTGTTGTTTTTCCTTTTCGAAGCAGTTGCATTCTCAAATTTTCCAATGACTATGATCTGGCCTATACTTCCAAGAAATGTCACAGATTTCAGCAATTTCCTATATTCCCTGGTACGAAGTACCAACTGTTAAAAGACAACCAACAAACTTTGCTAATAGCAAATAAAGTTTTCATGTTAACGACGAAAACATAATCTTTTGAATTACTCTTTGGTGGAAAATGGAGAAGTTGTTTATTGGGGAATGGAGATGGCCTATGGATACACACTGTTGGCAAATAAAATGAACGTAATTGTGTCTTTGAGTGTAATTAAACATTTTTGTTGTTGTTGTTGTTTTAGAGAGATTGGCAAGAAAGCTCTCGGCTGCAATCTGATCTTTAGAAAAGCAGAAAAAGAATGCCATTCCAGAATGAAATGGAAAGAATGGCCTGTTTGTGTGTTTTTTTAATCTTGTAAAATTAATTGCAGAATGATACATTTCCTGATTCTTGGCAAGAGCAGATAAATGTGTTTGTTTGTCTCTTCATCCAGGGAGGGTGTCAGTTTGTTGAAAGGGTAATTTAATGTTATTGCTAATTTTTGTTCTAGTTCTCTCCATTCCCTAATCTCTTGCATGTTTTCCTTTTCCAGCTGATGTTGAACGTTTAATGACCAGTGAGAATACTCAGGCCTCTTTAGAATTTTTTTTCAGAGTTAGTCGACTGTAGAGTGATGTTTAGAATAATAAATTTTAGTTATTTGTGCTTCTTTCCTATCAGCATTTCACACAGCTGAGTCCAGTAGGAATATAAGAGAAATTGAAATTTATCCATTAGAACTGGAAAGAGAGATGACTATTTACCTATTTTTGTTGTTGTTGTTGTTAATGTGTATGTTTATTAATGGCATGTAGAACTTTTAGTTCCAATTTGACCTTCACTCCCTTTCTGCATATACAGCCACCTTTGACGTTTATTAAATTTCTGAGTATTACTTTTATTGCATTAAAAATCCCCCAAGCAATTTGTAACATAATCAAGAAATGAAGATCTGTCCATCGATAAGTTGTGAAACTTAGGATCAGATAATAAGATCTGGTGGGTTTGCTGATCTTGCATGCTCCAGATCCTTGTTTTGTTCCAATTTCACTGTAGAAATGGTTCCTGAATTTGACTCACTCAAGTGACTAGGGACTCAATGCTCTTTGAACGTTTCCTCCCAAAGAGACCAGTCTGTGCTCTGAAAAAGAGACTCTGCCTTGTGTTACAATCTGGGAAGTGTCCCAAATGTCATTTAGATTTAATTTGGAATCTATTTCCAGATAGATAAAGGAAGAATGGAGGTGTCTCAGTCACTCGCCTGAACTCTATGGGAGATCAGAAAGGAAGGAGAGAAAGAGTGAGTGGTCCTCTATAGCTGAAAATCAACACCTATAAGATGAATAATTCAACCATTAACAATTTCCACATGAGGATTTCTTATCTTCTTTCTAGTTCATGCATATGAGAGATGCTCAAAAAAGACTGATCTCTTATTTTGACTTTCAGTTTGTTGGAAATTGCCTTGCGACTTTGGGGCGGACTGCAGCTGTATCTGCCTGCCACTGGTTACTGAGGGAGACTGAATGCCTTCCATGCTGAAATAAACTGAATATTTAAACCTTTACCTTCCAAATTCTGCATCTGAAAAAGGGAATAATATGAACGTCTTAATGGTGTAGTCTTATTGTTCATAATTTGTGCACCTTCCTTGAACCAATGCTGTTCTTTATCCCAATTTAAATCTCCACTCAGCTCTGAAACTGTTTAATTTTGTTGGCATGACATATTATGTGGTGTTGGCATGACTGTAGCAATAGCACTTAGACTTATGGACTGCTTCATAGTGCTTTATAGCCCTCTCTAAACAGCCAAAACAACACTAGTGTTGGCCTGACCAGCAGGCCACAAGGAGGTACCTGCACTGTACTTTGTTGTGTCCCAAGCCTACTACATCTGCTGAATGAAAGAAAGAAGGCATTCATGCATAAATAATGTAGCTAAATTTCAGCCAGCTTTTAAGACTTTGGCAGGTGTTATCAGAGCAAGATGTAAGGCAAGATAGACCTCCAGCTGGGGTTTGGGATGTGAAGGGGGCAGTGGCCATGGCCCAGAGCAATTTTCTGTTGGAGACAAAGTTGTACTAGGAAGGAAGGAAGGAAGGAAGGAAGGAAGGAAGGAAGGAAGGAAGGAAGGAAGGAAGGAAGGAAGGAAGGGTGTAAAATGGTGGGTGGGAGGAAGGAAGCAAGGGAGAGAGGGAGGAAAAAGGGATGGTGTAAAAGGGTGGGTGGAAGGAAGGAAGAAGAGAGGGAGGAAATAAGGAAGGAAGGAAGGAAGGAAGGAAGGTGTAGTGTAAAAGGAAGGAAAGAAGGAAGGAAGGAAGGAAGGAAGGAAGGAAGGAAGGAAGGAAGGAAGGAAGGAAGGAAGGAAGGAAGGAAGGAAGGAAGGCTTTCCGTAATCCAAATGATTTATCTTCTTGTTGCCACATCTGATAATTTTTCTATACATCCCCGTAGTTATATAACATCTACTGCTTTCCAAAGAGTCCTAAACCTGCTGCAACAGTGCTAGTCCATTATTCCACAAAGCAATAATACCTTAAAAGAGCAATCTTTACTGGCGCTGCCAAAAGGATATTTCTAAAATTACTTTTAAGAATCTGTCCCATAAGATCTTTTAAAATAACCAACCTATCTACAAGCATGTAAATATTGGGTCTTTGGTATGACCGCCTGTAATATCCTAGTCTAGCCGATCGGGAAAGACCAGATATACCAACTCAGATCAATGCACGAAAGCGCTCCGAATAGCCAGACCATCATCTGATCTTCATTTGTATTCCAAACAGCTGTTCCTTCGCGTTTGCAGAGATACAGCCGAGTAGAAGCTATTATACCTCTTCAATCAAACTGATTGCTGAAAAAGGCAGGGAGTCTCATCTGAGTTATGCTTTTACATGGCCAGAATCCATGATGCGCCCGAGAAAGCTTTTAAAACAGCCTTCATTTTTTTGTGTTATAATTATAAGTGACAAATGCTGATTTTCCTACAACCTATGGGAGCAGAGGAGTGCTGCACTTGAACCTGTTCTCTTCTTACATTTCTCCTGAATTCATTTGCAAATGCCAAATGCCATATTCTGAGGAACTGGGGATTACACAGGTCCACACTCAGAGGAGTAAATTTTGCCTATTCACTGGTAGGGCAGGGGTAAAAGCTGGACCTTCCTTCTTCCCCCCTAGTCTCCCTCATCTCTCATCCCATCTTCCTTCCTTCCTTCCTTCCTTCCTTCCTTCCTTCCTTCCTTCCTTCCTTCCTTCCTGCCTGCCTGCCTGCCTGCCTGCCTGCCTGCCTGCCTGCCTGCCTGCCTGCCTTCTTCCTTCCTTCCTTCCTTCCTTCCTTCCTTCCTTCCTTCCTTCCTTCCTTCCTTCCTTCCTTCCTTCCTTCCTTCCTTCCTTCCTTCCTTCCCTCCCCAAATGACAGGAGGAAAAATAAAACTTGGATAGTTTCTGCCACCACCATCAGTGGACCTGCTTTCATCCTTGTATCCCAAGTGACAAGAATAACAATAAAAATATGAGGTTCCCCCCCACACCCCTACCGTAGTCAGAGCTAATAGTGGAAATTTGGGCCAGGTAATGCCGCTTACATGCAACTTACAAGTGGACACAGATTTGCCCCAAACCTCAATGTTACAATTGGTTTGAACACTGGGAGAAAATCAGTTACTATTCACTAGCCAGTTGCAACTGATCTGTCCTACACAATATATACTCTGCAATGATCACTATATTCTCACGCTACAGGTGCTACCTCGTATCCTAAACATAGCTTAGATGCTATAACATGTCAGAAAGGCTGGTGCTGCTTTTTGGAAAAACATGAAAGTTTAAGGCCACCCTGTTCTAGCAATTTTGGATTTCCAGACTGCTTAGTGTAGGTAGATAACAGAATAACAGAACCAAGAGAGTTGGAAGGGACCTTGGAGGTCATCTAGTCCAATCCCCTGTTTGAGCAAAAGACCCTATAGCATTCCAGACAAATGGCTGTCCAATCTCTTCTTAAAAACCTCCAGTGATGAAGCACCCATAACTTCTGGAGGCTAGTTGTTCCACTGATAAACTATTCTAACAATCAGGAAGTTTCTCCTTAATTCCAGGTTGCTTCTCTCCTTGATTAGTTTCCATCCATTGTTTCTTGTCCTGCCTTCAGGTGCTTTGGAAAATAAATTTACTCAGTGAGCCTTGCTTTAGGGCAGGTTTATTGTACTTCAGTGCCTGTCCCCCCCCCTTTATTACATTGAGACATTTAAATAGCTTCCAAAGGTTGCCTATCTTTTACAGATTGTCACAACACATCTCAGTTTTCCCATGCCTCTAACCCAGGTCTACCATGGCAAAAAATGGCCTGCCTGGACACAGATGGCACACATTGAATCACATGCTGTGAAAAAGCAGGTGGGACACATTCACAGCTGGAATTTAATTTTACAAATGGATTTGCACAGTTAGAGCAGCAGCACGCAGTGAACATGGATGTGTGAGAAAGAGGAAAACCACAAAGGCTTGCATCGAATTCAGCAAAGTCTTATTGTTAAAATAAGAAATTGGTTTTCAGTTGGACTACTTTCTTTTGCAGAACAATACGTCTCCTAGGAAGCTTTCCCCCCCACACACAGACACACTTCTATGGGGAGAGGTCTTCCATTGGTAAAATTCAAACCAGCCTTTTGCAATCTCATGATAAGAATCTCATGGTCCACGGTGTTTAGTTTATACATTAATTTTCTAAGTCCTAGCATCAAAAGCACCTGCTGTAGTAACACCTGTACAAGACGTTTACTAATGACCATTAGCTCCCCACCACCACCACCACCACCCCTCTTAACACCTGTTGGTGATCTTCTTCCATTACCATCTTCTCTCTTGGTCACTAAGCAGCACAGAAGATTGAAGATGGATCTCAGAGTCACAGAGAGAACACAAGGGCAACTGAGGGAGAAGATGAATATTTGAGGTGCTGCCCCAAAGAAGAGGGGGGGCAGCCTATTCTTCAAAGCACCAGAAGGCAGGACAAGAAACAATGGATGGAAACTAATCAAGGATAGAAGTAACCTAGAACTAAGGAGAAATTTCCTGACAGAACAATTTGCCAACGGGAAAGCTTGGAATTTTGGGCTTCATCGTGGTCATATGTGAAGGACTACCTATATGTCTATGTCCTTAGTCTACCTTACAGTTAGTCTAATTACCTTGTTATAGAAGAAGGTTAGATATGTTTGGAAGAAGTCATCTCTTCCGATATTTCCCAGCGGCCATTTTGGAAACCTGCAGCTGGGGGCTCTCTTGAGTACCTGCAAACTATTCCAAAAGATTTTTGTTTGTTCAAAGCATGAGGATAACATTACCTAAATAAATACACATCCATTGAAGCCCAAACCCCATCGAAATGTGAAAGCAGTTCAAATACATAAATATTATTTCAAGAAAGTACTATCTGATCTCCTCTTTCTGACACACACATCCCTTCTTTGGATGCAGCTGTTCCAGGGATGGAAGCTGAAGAAAAAAAAGGTCTTGTCAGCACAAACATTTGCCAGACCTATCATCATAAATTGCATCTTGGAAGCCTGCTGAGCTCTCCAAAAAGTCTAGCCAGATTAGATTCCAGATTCAGTCTGGAGAGACATTGGGGGGTGGGATGGGGGGGTAGGGTGAGGAGAAGAGAAAGAAATTTCAACCCCATGCATATGTGACTCATGCGCTCTCTGTTCCTGTTGAACCACTGAAAAACAATCCAAAGGGTGTAGTTGCGGTATAAAAAAAAATCCTAGTGTGCAGTGAAGGTGCTTAAAGATCATCCCTGTGGTTTTGGATCTGATGGCTCTGTTGGGAGTTTGGGAAAGTTCTTGCATTCTGCTTAAAATACTGACTGTTTTCAATTACTTCTCTCTGTGTAGCAGAGTGACTCAAGACTCAAGAAGGAACTGAAGCCCATTGGAAATGACATTGGTTGCTACAGCATCCCTTCTCCTCCTTCTCCTTCTCCTCCGTCTCCTCCTCCTCCTCCATCTCCTCCTCCCCCTCCTTCTTCTTTCTTTCCTCCTCCTCCTCCTCCTCCTCCTTCATCCAATGGAATGGAATGGAATAACAGAACAGAGCAGAGCAGAACAGAATAGTTCTTTATTGGCCAAGTGTGATTGGACACACAAGCAATTTGTCTCTGGTGCACAAGCTCTTGGTGTACATCCAAAAACAAAGTAATCATAAGATACCAATAAGAGAAAGTAGTAGAAAAGATGAGAAGGATAATAGTAATACATCCCTACTACATGGGCAAATATCCTGAGACATAAGAAAGCACTCTGGGAATTAGGTGTTCAGCAGAGTGATGGATAATAAAGTGGTGGGCCATTTCAGATTTCAAGGCAAAAAAGATACCGCAGGGACCCCATTTGGTCTTCAAATTTCTTAATTTTCAGCAAGCTGTGCTCATCTCCTCTGGATTTCATGGACACTTCTTCCACATAGCAGCTGTGTCATATGGCAGCTGTGCAAAGGTGGTTTGTCATTGTCTTTTTTTCAAAATGTTCTTTCAAGTTCCCAGTGTAGTTTACAGCCCTGATGTTCCCTAGACTAGACATCTCTCATTCAAATTTTAATCAGGTTTGACCTTACTTAAGCATCTGAACCTGGGAGGGGAAAAAAAATCATTTTGCGGTGTTGATCCGCATCAATTCTACATAAAATAGGATGACATTTTTGGCAATGGAGCGAAAAACATACCAACATCCTTACCCAGTTAATTATTAATGACTAATTAACTATCTAATTACTTTCTTCTGACACAGACAAGAAACATTTCTGGGGAAATCTGTTATTCCTTGCTTTGAAGTAAGGCTGTTTAAGGTCCTTAAAACCTCGTGTCAACAGGCCTGGGGATCACGAGGGAAACAGTGATCTGGTGGGCTGGTTCCATTGTCCAAAATCTGGTGCTCTCTCTCAAAGCTTTTTAATCATCATCATAATTTTTGTACATTTTGAAAAACTTTTTTTATGATTTTTGTCTGTACGCCACCCAGAGTCACGTCACATGAGATTGGGGGAGGGGATATGAACAAGGCAGAGGGGGCCAGGTTGTTCACCAGAGCACCAGAGGGAAGGACGAGAAACAATGGCTGGAAACTGATCAAAGAGAGAAACAACCTGGAATTAAGGAGAAACTTCCTGACAGTGAGGACAATCAACCAGTGGAACAGAGGTTGCCTACAGAAGTCATGGGCACTCCATCACTGGAGGTTTTTAAGAAGAGATTGGACAATCACCTGTACAAGATGGTGTAGGTTTTCCTGCTTGAGCAGGGGGCTGGACTAGAAGACCTCCAAGGTCCCTTCCAGCTCTATTCTGTTCTATGATATATAGATGATTGCATTTGCTGTCATTGTCTCCAAGAGAGCACCAATCTACATCTTCAGGACCTAATTCATGATTTTATAAACCCAAGTCTCCAAAATGTCTATTTCAAATGAGGTTTTCTTTCCTTCCCACTTCACCCTTTGTACTTGTGTTGACTTTCTGCTCCTACTTTGGCAGCTCTTCTCGAGTCTATTTGGGTTTTACACTCTTTCTAACAACCTGAAGGTGTCTGATAGTTCAGTCTCTGACTCATAAATTTTATTAAAAGGCATAAGAACATAAGAACATAAGAAGAGCCATGCTGAATCAGGCCAAAGCCCATCGAGTCCAGAATTCTGTGTCACACAGTGGCCCACCAAATGTACATGGGGATCTTGAACAGAAAGAGAAGGCAAAACCCTCCCTTTCCCTTGACCCCCAAACAAATGGTACTCAAGGGAATCCTGCCTGCCTCAACCAACATAGAGGCAGCACATGGACATCTGTTTTAATAACCACCAATACACTTTGCATCCATGAATCTATCTAGCCCTGCCTTGAAGCTGTCAAGGCTGACAGCTGTCACGACCCCTTCAGGAAGTGAATTCCATAAATCAACGACCCTCTGGGTGAAGAAATATTTCCCTTTATTTGTCCTCACTTTCTTAGCTATAAGCTTTAGGGAGTGCCCCCTTGTCCTGGTATTGTGTGATAGAGAAAAGAATTTTTCTCTATCCACATTTTCTATCCCATGCATGATTTTATACACTTCGATCAAGTCACCCCTTAAACGCCGTCTTTCAAGGCTGAAGAGACCAAGGCGTTGCAATCTGGTTTCATAAGGGAGGCGCTCCATTTCCTTGATCATTCTTGTTGCCCTTTTTTGCACCTTTTCCAGTTCCATTATATCCTTCTTGAGGTGCGGTGACCAGAACTGTACACAGTACTCCAAGTGTGGTCTCACCATCGATTTGTACAGAGGCAATACAACACTTGCTGACTTATTTTCGATTCCCTTCCTAATCATGCCAAGCATGGAATTTGCTTTTTTTACTGCTGCTGCGCATTGGGTTGACATCTTCATCGAGCTGTCCACCAAAACCCCAAGATCCCTTTCTTGGGTTGTCTCAGAAAGTTTGGTCCCCATCAGTTGGTAAGTATAATTGGGGTTCTTTGCCCCGATGTGCATAACTTTGCACTTGTTTAGGTTAAAATGCATTTGCCACTTTGTTGCCCACTCACACAATTTCGAGAGATCCTTCTGGAGCTCCCGACAATCAGTTTCACTTTTCACAACCCGGAACAATTTAGTGTCATCAGCAAACTTGGCTACCTCACTATTAACTTCTACATCCAGATCATTGATGAATAAATTAAAAAGTAAAGGTCCCAAAACTGAACCTTGGGGTACACCACTTCTCACTTCTTTCCATCCGGAGAATTGTCCATTTATTGCCACCCTTTACTTCCTACAATTTAGCCAGTTACCAATCCAGGACAAGACCTGTCCTCTAATTCCGTGGCTGGAGAGCTTTTTTAGGAGCCTTTGGTGAGGGACTTTGTCAAAAGCCTTTTGAAAGTCAAGATATACAATATCAACTGGGGCCCCTTTATCTATGTATTTATTTACACCCTCAAAGAATTCTAACAAGTTAGTAAGACATGATTTGCCTTTGCAGAAACCATGTTGATTTTCTTTCAGCAATGCCTGTTTTTCTATGTGCCCTGTAATTTTATCTTTAATAATGGTTTCCATCAGTTTTCCTGGAACTGAGGTTAGACTGACTGGTCTATAGTTTCCTGGATCACCTCTGGATCCTTTCTTGAAGATCGGGGTTATATTTGCTTCCCTCCAATCCTCCGGTACAGTGCCTGATCTTAGAGAAAGATTGTATATTTTAGCTAGAAGTTCAGCAATTTCACACTTGAGTTCCTTGAGAATTCTAGGGTGGATGCCATCTGGACCCGGTGATTTGTTGATGTTTAGTTTAGAAAGGCATGCAAGAACATCTTCCTTGTTTATCTCTATCAGGTTTAATTCTTCTATTTCCCTCCCTGGGAAAAATAATTCAGTGGCAGGCAAATGTTCTCTATCCTCCTCGGTGAAAACGGAGGCAAAGAAGTCATTTAGCCTCTCAGCAATCTCCTTGTCTTCTCTGATTATCCCCTTCTGACCATTGTTATCAAGTGGCCCAACTGATTTTCTGGTTGGGTTCCTGCTTCTGATGTACTTAAAAAAGGTTTTGTTATTATTTTTAATATTCTTGGCTATATGCTCCTCAAAGTCTCTCTTGGCTTTCATGACTATCGCCTTGCATTTGGTCTGCCAGAGTTTGTGATCCCTCCTGTTCTCCTCGGTAGGAAGAGCCTTCCATTTCTTAAATGAGTTTTTCTTCTTTCCAATAACCTCCTTTACCTCATTCGTAAGCCATACTGGTATCCTCTTGGACTTTCCAATCCTCTTTCTTCTTTTAGGAATGCATTTTATTTGAGCCTGCTGTAACGTATTTTTAAACAGTTTCCAAGCATTTTGGAGGGATTTGACTTTTTTTACTGTTCCTTTTAGTTTCTTCTTTACTATTTTCCTCATTTTGTCAAAATTCCCTCTGTGAAAGTTTAAGGTCTCTGTGTTAGTTTTCACTGACAATTTGCTATCCATGGTTAAGTTGAAGGTTATTGTGTTGTGATCGCTGGTTCCTATGGGCTCGGTTACAAGGACATCATGAACCAAATCCTGTGCGTTAGTTAGAACCAAGTCCAGGATCCCCTTTCCCCTGGTAGGTTCCATGACCATCTGCTCAAGGGAATAATCGGCTAACATGTCGAGGAACCTTGTCTCTCTTTCATGTGTAGAACAAGCTTTCATGAGCTGTTTCAACCATCTGACGAAATGAATTGCAGCTCTCCAAAGGCTTCCAGGAGCAATGTATTTGCTCCTACATTCTATCTCTTGGTAGTAAAATTCCTTCCACCTTTGGTGGGGTGCGGTGGGGTGCAGTGGTGGGATTCAAATATGTGACCAACCAGTTCTCTTTGTGGATGCCACTTCCGGAAGTCCATTCTGAGCCTGGACAACAAAAAATTGGCTACCGGTTCTGCCGAACTGGTGCGAACCGGCTGAATCCCACCACTGGTGGGGTGGGATGGGGTGGGAGGTTATTGTTTACTCATCCCAGCAGACCTGAGAATATTTTGTAGAGTTGGCTGCGTACATGTACACTTGTACAATAGTCAGAATTTCAGCTATGTTTATTCTCCTTCCACCCGGCTTTGAACACTTAAATCTCTACAATTACAAATGAACTTCTGAGTCCCCAAGACCCCCATTTTTCACTCTCAAAACAAAGCTCCCCAGATTTAGCTGCTCATAGATTGTCTGCTTTTTAGGTCAAGGTAATTTATTTGGCTCTTTATTTGTTTTTTAATAGCTGGTCTCAGTGCTTTAGAATTGGTTTTATGTGGCTGCTTTCCTTTCTACTGCTGGTTAATCGGCTCGCTTATTTATGAGACATTATTGTTTTATGTTTGAGTGCAGTTACCTCAGGCATTACAACGAAGGATTTTTAAAAAATTGGTTGAGTGTTTTTTGATGCACCCTGTCGGCCCAAATATGGGAGAAACAAATCTTCTTTCTTTTTCTTTTTCTGCCTAACATGCACACAGCCCAGGTTCGAACAGAGTTAAGAAGCTCGAAATAGCTATTCCAGTTCTCCCTTTATTCTTTGTTAGCAATCTAATATATATATATATATGTTTTCTGAGGTTTTCGCGGGTGTTTGTATGTAGGTCTTTGGTTCTTCGGGTTTTCTCCCACGTAGAATTTGAAGTGTCTTGGCGATGTTTCGACGAAGTCCCATTCGTCATCTTCAGGCTGGTGCTTTCGGCTTCGTGCTTCTAGGAGCAATGTGTGATTGCTTCGTCGAAACGTCACCAAGACACTTCAAATTCTACATGGGAGAAAACCCGAAGAACCAAAGACCTACATATATGTATATATATATATATATATATATATATATATATATATATATATATATATATATATATATATATATATATATATATATATATATATATATATATATATATATATATATATATATATATATATATATATATATATATATATATATATATATATATATATATATATATATATATATATATATATATATATATATATATATATATATATATATATATATATATATAAAGAATAAAGGGAGAACTGGGATAGCTATTTCGAGTTTCTTAACTCTCATCAGCCAGACTTACCCTTCTGAGATTCGAACCTGGGCTGTATGCATGTTAGGCAGTTGTATTATATGTTTTCTGAGGTTTTCGCGGGTGTTTATATGTAGGTCTTTGGTTCTTCGGATTTTCTCCCACGTAGAATTTGAAGTGTCTTGGCGACGTTTCGACGAAGCAATCACACATTGCTCCTAGAAGCACAAAGCTGAAAGCACCAGCTTTCAAACTGACACCCACCATGAAGATGAGGCACGACCACGAACGCGAAGCCAAACAGCTATGCAGTTCACCATCTCTAATCCCCTTGTAAATCAGACTAACCTGAGCACAACAAAGCCCCCACCCAAACAGAACACTCCCCCAGCCAATCAGAGCACAGCCAAGCCCCTAACCAATCAGAACACACCTCCACCCAATCAGAACACAGCCGAGCTCCCAGCCAATCAGTTCAAACCCCCACTGGCAGTTAAAAGGAAGAAACAGCTAAAATCTCACATTGCTCCTAGAAGCAGAAGCCAAAAGCACCAGCCTGAAGATGACGAATGAGACTTCGTTGAAACGTCGCCAATATATATTCTGAGGTTTTTGCGGGTGTTTGCATGTAGGTCTTTGGTTATTCGGGTTTTCTCCCATGTAGAATTGGAAGTGTCTTGGCGCCGTTCATCAAAACGTCACCAAGACACTTCCAATTTTACACGGGAGAAAACCCGAATAACCAAAGGCCTACATACACACACACACACACTTATATATGTCATGGTTCCAACAGATGAAACTCTCCAAAGAACTTCAAGGCATGGTTTACCTTAAAGAATCTTTATTAGAGAAGCATGGCATCGGCACTAACACAATCGAAGCCCTCCAGCACCAGCCGCCCTGAGTCTTGGGAGAAGAGCGGCATATAAGTCAAATAAATAAATAAATAAATAAATCTAACTCTAAAAGTAAAACATAAGAAGAAAATGTTAGCAGCGTTGACAATATATGTATGTATAGGTTTTCTGTATCTATAAAAATAAATAAAACAATACCAAAAAAAACCTAGAGAACAAATCAAGTCAATAAAATCACCAACAATACAGGCTTTCTATAGCTTTAAAAATAAAAGAATAGAACAACAGAGAACAAATCGACAGCAGTAAAAATATAGCGTTACTTCATCAATTTTTTGCATCATAAAAGATACTTTCTGAGAATTGCTAGGGATGAGTCTTCTTAACTCTCATACTCTCGATCAAACAATCTAAATTTCACTTTCTGTTGGTCCTCTGGAATGCAGCCCTTCCCTCCTGGAAATCCAGAGCACATTCCACCACAGTTCTGCAGGGCACAAGGATTTACAGCAAAGGTCTTCAACCTTGGCAACTTTAAGACTTGTGGACTTCAACCCCAAATTCTGGGAGTTGAAGTCCACAAGTCTTGAAGTTGCTAAGGTTGAGGACCCCTGGTTTACAGGATATGGGCCAAAAGCTCCAGATGACAGCCATAATGCTGTACTCTATTTGCTTCTGACATTGTGTTGTTGTTGTTTATGTTATGGCTGCCATTTTGACTTTTCGGGCCACACTGTGCAGATCCCTGGAATGGCTGCTCTTGAATGACAAGTCAGGCAAGGTCTCTGCCATTCTACACCCAACGAAAGCAGCATAGGGCATCGAGAAGTAAATTGGTGTCTTCCCATCATCCTGTGCCATGAGCCAAGAAGGATGGGCTGGATGGCAGGGTAGTCTCTCCAAGAGGCTACATTGATCTACAAACTTGGGGCTCCTGTTGGAGACCACCCAAGTGTCATGGAAGGAGAATGGTTTGCAACACATGCTTTGTAAAAAGCCGAAGATCATGAGGAAGTCTTCTCTGCATTATTACATTTCTGCTTCATGGCAGATGCCTTAGGAATTTCATGACCTTTTCCGGGATTAATGTACATGCCTCTTTTCTGCAGCATGTTCAGCGCAGAAATGGGGAGGAAGGAGGGGCAGGGAAGGAGAGGGAGGAGGTGGCAGAAAGGTATATTCAGTGAATTAATTTTACAGCCATGATGCTCCCTCTTGTTTCTTTTTTTTTCCTCGTTCCTTGCCAGATGTTCTGTTGAGCCAGAAAAGCTCATAATATACCATATACATTTCTCTTGCTTTTTCCAGACTTTTGCTTAAAAAAAAAAAAAGTTATTCTCGTCTCATTGTTTTAGCTTGCAGGAGACAGAAAAGAACATTTGACCTTAAAAAGAAAAATGCTCCAACAAGCCCCAAATAAACTTTTATTTTGCTTGCTAGGAACGGCGCTGCTCTTAAATTTAAGTTAGGCAACACAGATGCAATCATGAAACCATTTACAGCCTCTTGTTAGCTTTTACAACAAGCCGAAGGATGGCGTGAGGATTCAAACCATGTAGGGGAAAAAGGTGATCCTCTTGTGGCTGGGGGCTGGGCGATTGTTTTGAAAGCCAACAAAGGAAAGATTCACGCAGTTAGCTGGGTCCATGTTGCCCTAGTACATCAGGTTAGGATTTTTTAAAATTGCCCTTTTTTTCTTGGATCCTTTTCAAAGACCGGAAGTTTATTATTCCTGGTTTTTAAGCCTTTTTAAAAGCTTACACAACATGCAATCCTCGATTTACGACCACAGTTGAGCCTAAAATTTCTGTTGCTAAGTGAAACATTTGTTAAGTGAGTTTTGCCCCATTTTATGACCCTTTCTTGCCACAGTTGTCAAGTGAATCATTGCAGCTACTGCTAGTAGCGTGGTTGTTAAGTGAATCTGGTTTCCCCATCGATTTTGCTTGTCAAAAGGTCACACAGGTTGGCCCGAGGACACGGCAACCGTCATAAATACGATTCAATTGCCGAGCCTTCAAATTTTGATCGTGTGATCATGGGGATGCCGCAACAGTCATAAGTGTGAAAAATGTTCATAAGTCACTTTCTTCAATGCTGTTGTAACTTTGAACGGTCAGCAAAGGAACTGTTGTGAGTTGAGGATTACCTGTATTATCTGACTAGGGCTCTCTTTCCAACTCATAGGAAACTTTGCAACACTGGCCAACACAAGGGAACTTGGGGCCACACCTGATCCTGAGACCACAGGTTGCCCCCTGATTTAGGTGGTGTCAACACGTGAGTTCTATCTCACCTCCTTGCCAGAAACTCCATTGGCTGGCTTTATTGTTGCCTTGTAGCCAAGGGAAAAAAATCCTACCGTAAGGAGTGACTCATCCAGTGACGGTAGGGTGGAACCTTTACAAGATGGCCAGATCTTTGGGAAAGAAATTCACCTAAAGTTGGGGAGGGAGGGGAGGGGAGGGGAAGGGAGGAAAGGGAAGGAAAAGGGAAGGAAAAGAAAGGAAGAGGGGGAGGGGAGGGGGAAAGGAGAAAGGAGAGGAGAGGAGAGGAGAGGAGAGGAGAGGAGAGGAGAGGAGAGGAAAGGAAAGGAAAGGAAAGGAAAGGAAAGGAAAGGAAAGGAAAGGAAAGGAAAGGAAAGGAAGAGAGAGGAAATGAAAGGAAAGGAAGAGAGAGGAAAGGGAAGGGAAGGGAAGGGAAGGGAAGGGAAGGAAAGGGAAGGGATGGGAAGGAAAGGAAAGGAAAGGAAAGGAAAGGAAAGGAAAGGAAAGGAAAGGAAAGGAAAGGAAAGGGAAGGGAAGGGAAGGGAAGGGAAGGGAAGGGAAGGGAAGGGAAGGGAAGGGAAGGGAAGGGAAGGGAAGGAATGCTTTCCTTGTAGACACAATTTTTCTCTATTTTTTTTTTTTAAATCTTAATCCTTACCGTACATTACATCTGCTCTTAGGAACTCTCACTTCAATCCTCACCTGAGTGTAAAGTTTGTGCCACGGCAATAACAATATTAATGTTCAAAAGATTGACAGTGTTGATGAATTAGGGGTTACACCGTTCGGTGTGCTATTCTGTGCATAGATTCTGTCTCTTCCCTGCTTTTTTTTTTCTTTCGTTTTTCCTAAGGCCTTTTACTCGACTAACAAAATAAAACGAATATAAAATAAAAATAGATGGAGAGACAAAAATATTATGCAAACGGTAGCCATTTTTTAATTTTTTTTTTTTTTTTTTGCCTAACGTGATCGTGATGCCTCGAGATCATTGTGGCTTTGACCTGACAACTGTGAAGTCACCTTCTTGCTGGCATCTTCAGGTAGATCTCAAATTTCATTCTGCATCTCCCCCCTAGGAAAGGAACTGGATTTGTGGGCAGGCAGGAATTTGGAATGAAGATTGAGGAAGCTGTCTCTCTTGTAGCAAGATCCAGGTATCTCAGGATACATTCTGACAGTACGTGTCCAATTAGCTTTTGTGTTTGCTGACTATGGGGACTGAGCAGCGGGCAATGGCATTCATACAACTAATTAACCCATCATGTAAATGTGTTTCATTCACGGGCTAGATAGAGCCAATGGAGTGGGGGAGGGAATTGTCATTTCTTTGGAGAATGACTCAGGTTCCCATTTTAAATTTAATTACAGTACAAACGAGGCTAATCATTCGTTTTAGTGGGACAGAGGATTTTATTTATTTTTTTTAGTATCTTGGTTACGCACGTGTGCATAATTAGACACTTCATCTTCTTAGCCGAAGATATAAACTCACTTATTATGACATTTCATGTCTGTAATTCGAGATAATGGAATCAGGACGGGGGGGGGGAATCCAAACCTTTGGGTGGGTGGGGGGAAGGAAATAGCCTCGTGCATTTTTCTCAAATGAAATATACTTTCGGGAGCTTCGTGGCAGTGTGACGGATATTTCGGGGGCCCCAAAGTGCTCTTCCAAAAGGCAACGGAGCTATGAGCTGTGAGCCGCCCTGAGTTCCTGGAATAGGGCAGCATAGAAATTAAAACAAACAAATAAATAAATATCTTGGGTTTGGTTTGGGGTTTTTTTCCTTTGAAAATGTGTCACTTCTCTTTCAAAAAGCTTCTTCAGTTCTGTTCAGCGAAGAAGCCCCTCGGATGAGAAGCGAAACATTTTCAAGGAAAAAAAAACAAGATGGTCCAGTTGCCTTTGAGAAAAGCTCCTTCGGGACAACCGTCATCTGAAAGATTGAGACTCTCCGTGGATATTTCAGGGTCTCTTCCAGCTGGTTCTTTAGTTTCCAAACTCAGGGCTGGGGTAGAGATGGAGGGGATGATGGGATTTGGGGAATGGGGAATGGGGGCCAATCTGTTTTGGGCCCTGATGACCATTTGCCAGAGGGAGATGCTTCCTGCCTGCTTTCAGCTATATCGCAGGAAGATTCATTAGGCTGGACTTGGAACTGTAGAATGGTATGTTTGGGAGAGATTTTTTAAGTCCTTCTAGCCCAACCCCCTGCAGAAATCTTCTGACCACCCCAGAGAAAAGGCTGCTGAAGCTCTGGTGATGGAGCACCCATGACTCCATGAGTCAGGCTGTTCCACTGCTTCATAGCTCTCATATTCAAGGAATTCTTCTTTATTTTGAGTTGGGATGTCTCTTTGTGAAGCTTCCATTTGTTGGTTCTTGTCCTCCCCTTGGACATCAAAGAGAACAAACCCACACTATTTTCAGGTGGACAAATATGTTGATGATATGCTGCCTTTGGTTGCAGTGAATTCCAGCTACATAAACCTGATGTATATGCAGCCCAACCTGCATTTTGAACTCCCTCAAGGACCCCCTCCTCTATGCAAGTTGGTCTCCAGTCTGCCCTGGGGTCCATCTTCTGATTTCTGCTTCTGCTCTGACTCCCACTGATGGGACCAGCAGCTGGCAGGTGCCAGAAGCAAAACAGTCTGGGTGCTGACATTTGCCGAGCTAAGAGTTTTACACTCTCATAAATTTCACTTCCATTTGTGTCTGTGCATGTGGAGGCGTGAGTGACAGAAAAACAGGTTGTCAGATTTTTGTTTCACACTCCAGGCTTCCATTCGTACTTTTGAAGGATAAAAAAGAGCCTGTTTATGTGTGTGAGAGTGAGAGAGCTTGCGTGTCTGGAAGTATAGAAGCCCAGAAGTTGATATTTTGTTAGGATTTGTTCTTTGTTGCTGTTTGAATTAAGAAAAGAACTGAATGCATAAATGGTCAGAAGAAGTAAGGTTACCAAGGCTGTGCAGCTGAGAGCATGATCCCATTCAACAGGTATGCAGTACCTGATTCCTTGGGGTCACAAGGCAGCCCCCAATCCCTAATTAGACCTGCTGTCTGTCTGTCTGTCTGTCTGTCTCCAGAAGTTGTGAATGCTCTAACACTGGAAGTTTTTAAGAAGAGATTGGACAACCATTTGTCTGAAATGGTATAGGGTTTCCTGCCTGAGCAGGGGGTTGGACTAGATGACCTCCAAGGTCCCTTCCAACTCTGTTTATTCTATTCTATTCTATTCTATTCTATTCTATTCTATTCTCCTCTACTCTACTCTACTCTATTCTATCACTTATCATCTATCTATCTGTTTGTCTATCATCTATCTATCTATCTATCTATCTATCTATCTATCTATCTATCTATCTATCTATCTATCTATCTGGCTTTCCCCCCTGATACTTAAAAAAGAATGTTGATTGATAATATTATGTCCTTTTACTTTTTAAAAGGTAGTTTACAAGTCATCATAAATATTATTGTCACGATCACTTAGTGAAGTCTCTTAAATGAAAGCTTTTCTTATTCCTCTGTGAATCTAATTCACACTCCTTGATTATAATTTAGTACTGACGGTTTCTCAGCTTCAAGGGACACCGAAATAGAAGCAGACAACTGCTTATGTTAAGACTCCTCTCAGATAGCTATTGGATTTACAAAGCTATTTCAGGAATATGAGAAATGGATTAATGGGCGATCCTTGTGGACTCTAAAATCAATGCAAAGTTGTGCTTCGTTGGCTCTCCACAATATGTGTGTGTTTAAACAATGCAAAGAGGAAAAAAAGAAGAAGCTTAAAATGTCCCTGCAGGAAATGAGAGAGGAACCAGCAAAGATGTATGCATACTTTGAGTAGCTTTCTTTTTGTGGTTGTGGGTGGCACAGGTGAACCAGAAATCACTATAACTCTCATGGAAAGAAATTGAATGGCATTATTTTGGCTTTTCTATATCTTCTGTGTGATGCAGGAACGGCCTTTATGCTCCAGGGGTTGCAATGCCTCCAGACAATTGATAGCAATTAAAAGCATTGCAAAACATCTCCCCAAATGATTCCTGGTCCCACTCACGTGTGATTATTCTGTGTCACCCCCACCCTGATGGGGCTTGACCTTCCCCAGCAATCCATCAGAACACCCCTCAGCTGCCAAAACTCTTTTTAGCCCTCAATGTACGAGCATGTTCAGTCTTGCAAATGACAGCTTCTCCTACCAAGGATCAGAAGCCCATTAACCTAATCATTCTTCTCAAGAAACCAGGCCAGGAAACTAACTTTGGTCTGCCAGTTTGAGACTGAGAGCTTCCATCATGTTGCAAAAGGAAAAATTTGGAGAAAGAGATGGGCAGATCTTTTGATGCAATGACTGTATCCCAACAGTCTCTTAATGTCAGCTAGGAGATTGGAAAGCTTGAGATAATCAGCCCAGAAGACAAGGATAAAGCAGAGATCTGCCAGAAGCTGTACATATCCACTCTTCATCATTCAGACCAAAGAATCTAATTCTGCAGAGGTCGTTATTGTTGCATGCAATAAACTTCAGTCCCTACTTAAAATAGCTGGGGGTAAAAGAGAACTTGACCCACACCCCTGGCCAGTGATGGGATTCAAATAGGTGAACAACCGGTTCTCTGTGTGGATGCTGCTTCCGGAGGTGAATTCTGGGCCTGGGCAACAAAAAATTAGCTACCAGTTCTGCCAAAGTGGTGCAAACTGGCTGAATCCCACCACTGTCCCTGTAGGGCAGTTGTGTCTCAGGAAAGATGGGTTCCTTGACCCCTTGCAGCCTAAATATGTCCCCTTAAAATTAAAGGCAGTGGGAATCAATCTAGGACCGTGTTTTCAACCGTGGCAATTTTAGGATGGGTGGACTTCAATTCCCAGAATTCTCTAGTGAGACATCTCAGAGTTACCAAAAGGTGAAAGGTACACATTGCCAAATAAGAACAATCCTTCAGCCACCAGCGATTCAGCCCCAGGTGCATCTAGGAAAATGTATATAAAGGCAAATGGTGTCAGACCTGCCGCAACTTAAACCTCTAAACAGAAACAGTCCTTGGCTCTATTTGTTGAGAAAAGCATAGTTTTATTGGAGATCAACTCTACTGCAGTATTACATAGACAGAACTGAGAATTGCATGCCAAAATTCCTAAGTTCTACTCCCCCCCCCCTAACTGCTCTTCTCTGCCCACTCCACTGTAACCAATCAAGTCCATGCAAGATGTTTTCATAATGGTCAACCCAAGCACAGCTTGGTATGTAGCTCCCTCCATCTTCCAGCTGGATGAACTTGGAGCAGCATCTGAGGATGGCACAGTCTCTACTTTCATTTCCCCAAGCATCCCCCCCCTTATCTCCCCTCTCCCGCTTCATGGCAGCTGACAGATGGTCTCTTGGAAGACCAAAAGTTGTCTTCTCAAAACCAAAATGTTGCCTACTTTGATGGTGTTCATACCACTCAGATAAGCCAAGTTCGACAGAGAACTTTTCTTTCCTCTGGAGAAAGTCAGAGGAACTGCTCACCCAACTACTCTGTCCTCTAATTTGGGTGACAGATTTCCACAAAAAAGAAAAGAAAAAGAAAACCTTTTTGCTATGCCTGAAACCTTTCTGTCACTCTGGCTGATTCTCAGTGCTGTGAAGAGCTGCTGATTTTAGCGGATTCCATCATCCAATATCAATATCAGCAGAGCCCCCATACTTCTGAATGCACACACATTCCCCGAATGGCCCAGTGGATGGAGCCGAGGGATGTTTTGAATCGGAGCATAAAACTATGGGAAGAATGATTAGAACGTGGAAAATCCCACTGCTCAGAATGAGACCAGATGCAGCCAGGTCTCCGGTTGAGGAGCCGTGCATGGCGCAGATGGTGTTCGTATGCCTTTCATTAAGGGCTGGATTTATTTCTGCCAGCGTTACATCCCAATATCATCGGATGGTAATTTACACAACAGATGTGGAGGGGATATGTGCAAGAGAGGTATGAGAGGCATAAATCTGCAACATTTCTCCAGCCACCTTGTGGTTTTCTCCTGGGCCCCACATCATGGAGAGGATTTGCTTAAGGGAAAGAAGATGTCCATAGGCAGCCAGAGGCCTGGTGAAAAAGTTTCCCTCTGTTAGCTCAGCAACTTAAAAGGACTAATTGATCTATCCATGGACAAGGAGCAACAGACATTTGTGTATCCAGAGGTAATTGATTCTTGGTGTATACAGAGATCCTCATGCCTCAGAATAGTTTTACCCAGTGCTACTTGTAAAAGTTCAGGACCATGCATTAAGTTGAGGTTCATTAAGGATTTATTGCTCAAACCTATAGTCTACTAACTTTGGTCAGCTAAAGTTCAGTACTAAATTGGCACCAGATGAGCGACAATGGAATTCAAGAGAGATTGGATTTGGACCATTTGTGACAACTCTAAGCTGATGACACATCTAACTCTAACTCCACCCCTCCAGCTCTGGCTGCTCTTCTCCAACACCTGCATGCATATAAGAGAGCACACTAGGGAGAAGATTGACAGACATGAAGGAGAAGAAAATGTCTCATCAGTGGGTTCCTACCATAGGTATGGGAAGGCCAGGGATTTAAGTAGCTATCCGTGTTTTCATTGTTCAGTTTTTAGTACATGGAATAGTAAAATTTGCTACATTATGGAGGAGGAGGAGGAGGAGGAGGAGAAGGAGAAGGAGGAGGAGGAGGAGGAGGAGAAGAAGAAGAAGAAGAAGAAGAAGAAGAAGAGGAGGAGGAGGAGGAGGAGGAGGGGAGGAGGAGGAGGAGACATTCATTAATCATTTTAATAATAATTTGCTGATTTTATTACGGTTATTAGAGAAGTCTCCTTTGAGTTGGGCTTGAGTCCTAGGGATGTCCTCAATATTTTCTTGGCAACAGGCAGGAAGTGGCTTGCTGATGCCTACTTCTTGGATGGCTTCCTATAGGATTTCCTGGTAGTTCCCCACCTACCGTAGGTTCTCACCAGGTTTGACCCTACTTAGCTTGTTTTTAAATTAGCCAAACATAGCTTGGTGCTGCCACCTGCTGCAGACATCCATCCTGATGCAATGGACGTGAATTTCAGAAAATCCTAAAATTGCATCCCATCTTCCTGACTTGATTCAATAGTAACATATTAAATATATTAAAATTGCTGCCCATGTGCTTACATCTTCCACTGCTTGAAATCTTAACTTCCAAGAGGGCTGGATAAGCTAGGACATTTCTCAAGTAGATAAATTATTTCATTTATTTGGAAAGGGAAAGGAAAGCATTTCACTTATGCACAGAAGGCTGAATGTAACTGGTGACAACTGTCAGTACTTAAATAACCCTTCATAGTTTAAATTAAGCAAATCAAAGAAATTTGGTAACTACGATGGATCTGTGGCTGCTGCCCTAATATACTTCTCCTTCTAGGCTGATGATCTATGGGAATCTATGGGAAGAAATAGAGCAACCTGGTGTATAACTTCAACAGACTGAATGAGATAGTTCTAGCTAGCCTATTTTCCAAATAGGAAAATGAAATAGTTCAACCTATTTTCCAAAGCACCAGAAGGCAAGACGAGAAACAATGGGTGTAGACTAGCCAAGGAGAGAAGTAACCTAGAACTAAGGAGAAATTTCCTAACAGTAAGAACAATTAATCAGTGGAATGGCTTGCCTTGAGAAGTTGTCGGTGTTCCATCACCGGAGATTGTTAAGAAGAGATTGGATAGCCACTTGTGGATAGCCAAATGGCATAGAGACTCCTGCTGGAGCAGGGGATTGGACTAGACGACGTCCAAGATCCCTTCCAGCTTTGTTACTCTGTTAACTACCTTCTGGAAGTCCATAATAAAGAGATCAGGTATACCTCTTAGAGCAGCGGTTCTCAACCTGTGGGTCGCGACCCCATTTGGGGTCGAACAACCATTTCACGGGGGTCGCCAAACACCGCAGTCCGCCATTTTTTTTTGGTCGGCCTTTTGTTTCCCCTTTGCGATGCGGGCCGTCACGCCGCGCATGCGCGATGTGGGCCAGGGTCGCACTGCGCTTGCGCGGCGCGGGCCGGGGTCGAGCCCCGGAAAAGGTTGAGAACCGCTGTCTTAGAGTAAGATGTTCCAAAGTGTTGCAACCATTCCAGAGAAGGTCCACTTTCCGGTCCACACCCCCCTAAATTTGTGTGTAGTTGGGATACAAAGCAACCCCATCCTTGAGGATCATCAAGGATTGGCAGAATCCCTTTGGAAGAGACAGTTCTTGAAGGTCTGCACCATGCAGGGCTTTCTAGGTTGAACCCAGCACTTTGAAGTGATGTGAAAAGTTACTTTCAAACAATATGCCTTGAAAATCATTGATCGACTGTGTTTGGTACAAGCTGTATCTTTTGAAAGCAGCTATGTACAGTACCCAACACAATAGTCCTAACATATACTGTATTGATAAGGGCATGAATCAAGGTAATCAAAAACATTTGCTGTAGGAAGAATCTCAACTAGTGCACTAGCCAAACTAAAGCAAGTTTCTCCTGGCTGCAGACTTCATCTATTACTTTAGCAGGAGGCACGACTCCACAATTTGGGTAGGCAGGAGTCCTTGAAGAACCTAGAAAAATCCCTGGAACAGAGCAGAAGCAAGGATGGTTCAGGCAATCAATAATTTTATCTCGCTAGGCTTGGTGCCACCGTGGTTAGGATACAACATTACAGGCTAACTCTGCCCTCAGCCAGGAGTTTGATCCTGACTCAGTCTTCTATCCTTCCAAGGTTGATAAAATGATTGTTGGGGGAAATATACTGAAGATGTACACTGCCCGGAGAGTGCTGTAAAGTTTAAGTCTAAGTATTAAGTGCTAAGGTCTAAATCTAAGCATAAAGTACTATGGAGTGTTATGTAAGTCTAAGTGCTATTGTTTTCTTTTTACCAAAATTGGTCCAGTTATTTGAACAAGGAACACTGTCTAATAACTCTTCTGAATATCAACGGTGCCAAACATCTCTATTTAATTTTTAATTAATTTTCATCCCTGCCATTTTGTACCTCATTAAGAAACCTACCCAACATCAATAAATTCCAGCTGCTTCTCTGGCCAAGCTGGATGCAAAGGTTTCTTGTTTGAAGGCTCCCCTCTATTGTTTATGACCGCAACGTAAGGTCTCATTGATTTCTTATGGCTCTAAAACACATGTGTTACAATTATTTTTTTGTGAAAGGCACACACAGAAAAATAAGCCATTAGACTCACTGATGAGTACCATCCATCTGTTTGGGAGCTGATGAGGCAGAACAGATTTATTGCTGGGTTTTTTTGAGGCGCACTATTGCTTAAAAGTCGAGAGTACTTTTGTGCTAAATCTGCCACAGGCATCCATGAGACAATCTGATGTGGTTTTAGATCACTGCTTGAGCTACACTAATCACATTTACCAATAAGAATTTGCCTTTGACTGAAATTGGAGTGAGGGGGGGGCTAACAAACTTTCTTTTCCCCTTTTTTTCTGCTTTTTATAAAAAAAAAAAAATAACCAGTGTTTTGATCTGAATCGTTAACGTTGCAGATGATTTATGCTGTTTGTTCCCCAAAGCTTATGGGAAACCTCTTTTATTAAACTGATACAATGAGCCATCATATTTCTTTTTTTTTTTTTGTTTTCCCCAAATAATCTCTATTTCAATGTTAGGTTGCTTAAGTGGATTTTCTGCAGGAAAAGTACCATCTAGGTAAGGCAGATAGCCAAACAGATGCAGTTAATCTAGAATGAACTCTAAAAATGCAAGGCTGGCTATTTCTGATGTGCTAAATATATGAATAAAAATGTGTGAATGTATAGTATGAAAACATGTGGACCTTTCAGAAAAAAATAAAGCGGAAGCATGAATTGTTTACCTAACAGGATTTAATTTCCTTAATTTGCTTAATGTTAATATAGAAATGTTACTCTGTTAAGAATTTATCACTTCAGTGCACTGTCAACATAACATGAGAACTAGGACGGAAAGAATGATTCTAAAATACAATTGATGTTTGAATGGCTTCGCTTTCTATCACAGCTTGATTGAACATATTACTGTATGTCATAAAGTAGTTTGCTGGGTCTTGTTAAAGCAACACAAGTGAACTCGGCATGAAAAAGCAAAAAGATTGAGTGCAAAACAGTGATGTTTCAAAAGATATTGCAAGCTAACATGACATAACCAGAATTATTCCTACTCGGTTTTATGGAAAAAGAATTAGAAAAGCAGTATGGGAAAATAATGTTGTATATGGTAACTATGGTATATGGAAAGATTATTGAATAC
This sequence comes from Bothrops alternatus, assembly GCA_034064705.1. Lineage (NCBI taxonomy): Eukaryota > Metazoa > Chordata > Lepidosauria > Squamata > Viperidae > Bothrops > Bothrops alternatus. The sequence continues at coordinate 87,846 of JARGCV010000665.1, forward strand.
AGACAGTTAGAAAACCAATGAATCGTCTACAGTGGAAGACTGGGTTATAAAATTAACTGAATTTGCAAAAATCGCAAAACTGAGCAGCATTGCTCCTAGAAGCACAAAGCCGAAAACACCAGCCTGAAGATGACGAATGGGACTTCGCCGAAACGTCGCCAAGACACTTCCAATTTTACGCGGGGGAAAACCCGAATAACCAAAGACCTACATACAAACACCCACGAAAACCTCAAAAAACATATCTATCTCTATATCTCTATATCTCTATATCTCTATATCTCTCTATCTCTATCTCTATCTCTATCTCTATCTCTATCTATCTATCTATCTATCTATCTATCTATCTATCTATCTATCTATCTATCTATCTATCTATCTATATTCCACAATGAATGGTCAAAAGCTCTGGGTTTCAAATTCATAGTACCATTCCCCCAGTAATTCACCAAAACATTTTAAAATGTATTTATAGGTTGCCTTCCAAATATATTGACCCAGTTGGAGAAGTTTCTGCATTCTTCCCTGCAGCAATACAGTCAGTCAATTCCCCGATGCTTCCCCACCCCCACCCCCTGCTTTTTTCTCTCTCTCTTTAATCTGCTCCATTTGTCCCATCTCTGTCTGGACAACATCTGGAGCCTCAGGAAACTCAGCTGCTTGGCTTTTTCATGCACTTCAGAGGAGGGGGGAGGCTGAGGAAAGCAAGAGCATCTTTCCAACCAAACAAGGCCTTTTGTTCTCTCCAAGCAAGTGTTTCTCATTAAAATTGTCATCTCCCTAACAAATTGCTTCATTTCTCCTGCAGCTGGGCTGATCGTGTTCCTCCAGGTTTCCACAGGGGCCGTAACCTTCCTAAGGGATTGGAAGACTAGAGGGGGGGGAGTGACTTTGCATTTCTTTATTCTCTCTCCCCGCTTGTGCCATTTCGCAGCGCAGGAAACATCTGCATTTTTTTTTTTCCTTTTACTGACTTAGAACTTTTCTACATTTTTGTTTGTTCGGGTTTTACTTTTTATTTGCTCGCCCTGTAGTTTCTCTGGGCAAGTTCCTGCTAGCAGCAAACATCTGTCCCCTGTTAGAAGCTTCTTTCAAAGGCAGGAAAGACAGCTGGGCCCCTTTGAGGAAGGGAGAAGTCTCCCACTCCATAAAAATGTTCTGCATTCCGACTCTTGAAGCAAAAAGGAGAGAAGCACATACCACATTTGGCTTGAGAAATTCTCATGCTGGGTAGGAGAATGGTGTTGCTGCTTTGGATCTTCTCCAACAGGATGTAGAAGGGGAGAAGGGACCATTAAGTTGAGTTGATTGCAACACAATCCTACACCTTTTACCAGTTGTTTCAGGCAGAGAGGGTGGAGGTGGGGGGCTATGGTACCTTTGACTGAAGAAGGCGGTGTGATGTTGATTGTGGAACCAAGATGTTCATGACTTCATCACAGATAAAAAGATCACTTCCAGGATAGAGCAAGGATTACCAGCCTCTGCATCACAGCATTAGAGTAGAGCATCAGTGGTGATAAGTTCAATATGTCTGGCCACCTAATGAGAAGGAAGGACTCACTGGAGAAGAACCTAATGCTGGGAAAGATTGAGGGCAAGAGAAGAAAGGGACGACAGAGAATGAGGTGGCTGGATGGAGTCACTGAAGCAGGAGGCGTGAGCTTAAATGGACTCCAGAAGATGGTAGAGGGCAGGAAGGCCTGGAGAAACGTTGTCCATGGGGTTGCGATGGGTCGGACACAACTTCGCAACTAACAACGTCAAAAAAGAGGGAGGCAGTGTTTTGCCCACAGGAACCAACAATGCTTTAGACTTGTGATTCTCAACTTTTTCTTCACCACAGTCCCCCTTTAAATACTTTTTGTGGCCACGGATCATGGCCACGGACTCCCAAGACTTAACTCAAGATTTAAATCAGTGGTTCTCAAACTTTTCTTCATCACAGACCCCTTTTAAATATCTTGTGTACAGACCACCAAGACCTAACTCAAGATTTAAATCAGATTTCTGCAAGCCTTCGCGGACCCTCTGTGATGACATTGCACCCCCTCCCCAGGGATCTGCAGACCACAGGTTGAAAACCACTGCTTTAGACACTTCCCTTAGCTGCTGCCAAACTTTTTCCCTTCCTGAAGTTGATGTTGCTTGTTGAGTCCTTTAATCATCAAAACAAAAGGACATATTGGAAGGAAACATCGTATTTCTTTCCTGTTATCCCCACCAGCATTCTTAGAGAATAAAAATGGTGGGGTGTCACTGCAGACCCACACTGTGGTTGGACATCTGTCCTCCATGCTGAGATAGAAATGAGAGTCTGAAAGTGATGGAGAACATCCTGGAGAACAAGAAGTAAAAATAAGAGCACCATTTCATTTGCTTTCTGGTATCTGGGGGTCTGCTTACACTTATTTTAAGCCAACTCGAAAAAGTGCTGGTCCGGTTTATCTACTTTACATGCCAACTTCTGCTTAAAGCAGATCAGCCTGACACATGATGCGCCTGTAACTGCTGTGGGCTTGAGGCTTCCCAGCTACTTGGAGAAGGATCAACTGTTTTGGGGGGGGAGGGGAGGGGGCAGCACTGCGCCAGAATTTGTCAACAGACAAAAGCTGGAATATCAGTAACAGACCTCCACAGCAAACGTTCTCCCTGATCACTTAGATTGATAAAAAGCATCCACAAAAGAGACCTAAAAACAAGATGGAGCGACAATATCGGCAATTGGCAAAAATAAACTCAAGGTGGAAAATGCGGAAGGTGCCTTCATCCTGCAGGGAATAGACAATGGCTAAGATGGTGATGATGAGGATGATGAGGATGATGATGATGATGATGATGATAATTGCCCTCAACCTTTCCCAGCATCAGGCTCTTCTCCAGTGAGTCCTTCTTTCTCATTAGGTGGCCAAAGTACTTGAGTTTCAACTTCAGGATCTGGCCTTCTAAAGAGCAGTCAGGGTTGATCTCCTCTAGGACTGACCGGTTTGATCACCTTGCAGTCCAGGGGATGAAAGAGAATGAGGTGGCTGGACAGAGTCACTGAAGCAGGAGGCGTGAGCTTCAATGGACTCCAGAAGATGGTAGAGGACAGGAAGGCCTGGAGGAACGTGGTCCATGGGGTCGCGATGGGTCGGACACGACTTCACAGCTAACAACAACAAGCTTCAGCCAGCATTGCCAAGCAGATACATAGAGCCTTAAGCTGGAGACAGAGGAGATCACACATTTGAGGAAGTCTCATTTAATGAGCTTGGTGGATCAACGGTGAAAGTCACTTTCCCAAGTAAGGAAGGAAGGATTAGTTGTGCAGTTGCTCCTCTTGAATTTCTCTCCTCTGACAAGATATGTGAACACTGTGTTCCTGAAAAACTGAAGAATGGTAAACATAGGTTTGGTGGCAGGATTATTTTGAAAGTAGACAGACACTCTGTGTTTAGCCTTTGGCATAACTAGTCTTTTTGGCTACCAGCCATGTTGAAAAGGGTGTTTTCTTTGAGCTGGCAGCCCTGTCAACACAAGCGATTCCAGGCTGACTCTTTATCCATGCAAAAGCAAATGGCAGCGTTCCTGGGGTCTCTCTGGGTCTCCCCGACTAGAAACCAGAAGACTGTGTTCTCTCTTCTCTGACCAGTCCAGTTATGGACCAAGAAGAAAGTTATGGGTTGGCAATGCATAGAAAGGGGATAAGTGAATGTTAATCAAAGAGCATCATTTCTATTATTTCAAATACAGCATGTCCTCGACGTACAATCACAACTAGGACCGGAATTTCCATTGTTAAGCCAGGCAGTTGCTAAGTCAGTCACATCTGATTTTACAACCTTTTTGGCCAGGTTTGTTAAGTGAAATATTTCACAGACTACCTGTATTGGATTCCTCTCTACTCTCCATGAGAATGAGAGTCTATCTCCAATCCAGAAGGGATAAACTGAGTTCAGAAGCTATACCAATTTCATCCAAATTAGTTCTGAAGTTTTATAGGATAGGATAGGATAGGATAGGATAGGATAGGATAGGATAGGATAGGATAGGATAGGATAAGATAGGATAGGATAGGATAGATAGGATAGGATAGGATAGGATAAAAATTTCATTGTCACTTTAAATGTACACTAATCAGCATACCTTAAAATGAAATTTCATTGCACTCAGCTCTCAAAAAAAAATACCATTATGCATATACCTCTCACTTACACATAAATGACACAGGGAAACATCACAGTCTAACTCAAAAGTATACATATGCATGATGAAAAAAAAAAGAATCCTACAAATTTACAAGATGGATGGCATAGGGAACAAGAATCTATAAATCTATAAATACTTCAAAACCTCCTCTCAGAGGGGAGCAACAGAAACAGACTGTGAAGTGGTTGTGTGGGGTCTCTAACAATGCTTCGAGCTCTAAGCACATAGCACTTATAAGCAGTATCCTGAATAAGGGGAAGTGAGATTCCTATAATCTTCTTAGCTGTCCTCACCACTCTCTGTATAGATAGACCTTCTATCTGAGGCTCTGCTAAACAGTGATGCAGTTTATTAAAACGCTCTCAATCGTGCCTCTGTAAAAAGTGGTCAGGACAAAAGGAGAAAGAGGTGCTCTCATTCATCACACTACATCATTCCATTGTTACATAAAGATAGACACATGCTGACTATTTTTAAAAAAATTATCCTGAAGGTTCTAGATTTAAACAAGCAAGTCTTTGTATATCTTGATGGATCAGGAGCCCTTCTCTCCCTTTGCTGGCTGAATCTTCAATTAAAAGGCTTTTTCCATCCCGAGGATGGATGAAAACTATTGCTGGTTATATCCAACCCTAGAGCCATTAAAAAATAATAATGCTTTCCTAATTATCTCTCCATAGTGTGGAATAATTAAGCAGAAGGGTAGCAGATGTGGAACAGCCATACAACTCCTTTGTGTCAAGCCAACTTCATTATGGCCACAGCTTTTTAGAGAAGAAGACAGGAAAATGAATTGGTTTGTCTCATCAGCTGAGAGTACTGAACAGGGATGCAGGTTGCTTGCCGTGAAAGGTGCCGATAATGAGGAAAAAGGAATAGAAATAAGACGTTTTGACAGGAAAAAACAGATAAACAGCTTTAATTCTCAATAGACTGGCATCTTGTAGAAATACTACTAAGGGGAACAATAGCTATTAGATACTAGAGCAGTGTTTCTCAACCTTGACAATTTTAAGGCATGTGGACTTCAACTCCCAGAATTCCACAGCCAGCATTGCTGGCTGTGGAATTCTGGGAGTTGAAGTCCACATGCCTTAAAATTGTCAAGGTTGAGAAACACTGTACTAGAGACATTCCTCCCAAGCATATTTTCTAATGGTAGCTACAGTTTTAATCTTATCGGTCCTCTGGCTGATAAGACAACTATGAAGATAATTTTATATAACAAAATGCAAAGTTGCTCTTTATGGACTCAGTCCAACTGACCTAATATTATTTACTTTTAACGAGCCATTGCTTTGATTACAATAAAATACTAGCATTTTTTTTCTTTCCCTTACTTTTTTAGTATTCTGGAAAGGAAAACTGATTAGTGTCCTCAGGTTTCCTTAGATCAGATTCTTTAAGCACCGTATCTTTTCAGCTCCCTAATGTGTATATATTTTTTTAATCTCTAGGGTATATGAAGTTTTTTCATTTTGGTACGTTTATAGACATCTCTTTTGTCATCTTCCTCGCTTTCTGTCTCACTTGATATATAAATTCAGAGAGAGAGAGGGAGAGAGAGAAAGAGAGAATGCTCTGGAATAATAACATTATTTCCAATAATGTCTCAGGATGGGAGAAGATGGCAAGTAAAAATTGGTGGGCAGCAGGGAGATACTTAATCTGCTTAATTCATTCTTTGCATCTGTCTTCACACCAAAGGGAAAATCGCCAACAAAGCAGTACTGTAAAACAGTGGTTCTTAACCTGGGCGATATTGCCCCCCAGGGGGCGATTTCATTTTTCAGGGGGGCGATGGAACCAAAAGGAGTGATGCGGGAGTGAAGGAACAAAAAGGGAGCAATATGAGGGCGATGGAGCGAGACATTTTGGGGACAGCTTGAGACTTTTTCGTGCAGTGAATCGCTATATATCTGTCGTACAAAAACATCAGATCGCTCGCTATTAGTGGATTGAATTGTGTTTTCAAATGTTCCTCCAGCTAGCTTCAGTACAGAACGCCGTACATGTGTGAAGACGCATCGTTTATATTCATGCGCGTTGCGCAGCAGCCTCTACCCATACAGTGGCGCGCCATTGGGCAGAATATGGGAGATATGGGGAAAAGACTGGAAATAAATTATTTGCATCGATATGTCCTGATGACAATTTTAAAGAAAACAAAAAAAGTGTTTGCATAAATTGAAGAATTATTTCCTATGTTGTGATTGAGAGGTTATGTTGGGGGAGGGGGGCGATGACAACTTCCTCATTGGCTCAAGGGGGCGATTCATTCAAGAAGGTTAAGAACCATAGCTGTAAAAGACAGATGAGGAATGCAACTCAAAGTAGGCAAGAAAATGATAAGACAACATCTGTTTCCCCCCCCCCTTAGCTGAGTTCAGATCACCAGGATCAGATGGATTACATCCAGTGGTGGGATTCAAATAGGGGAACAACCGGTTCTCTGTGTGGATGCCGCTTCCGGAAGTCCATTCTGGGCCTGGGCAACAAAAAAATTAGCTCCCGGTTCTGCTGAAGTGGTGAGAACCGGCTGAATCCCACCACAGGAAGGAAGGGAGGGAGGGAGGGAGGGAGGGAAGAATGAAGGAAGGAAGGGAGGGAGGGAGGGAGGGAGGGAAGAAGGAAGGAAGGAAGGAAGGAAGGAAGGAAGGAAGGAAGGAAGGAAGGAAGGAAGGAAGGAAGGAAGGAAGGAAGGAAGGAGTGGTGAGATTCAAATCTGTGCACAACCGGTTCTCTGTGTGGATGCCGCTTCCGGAAGTCCATTCTGGGCCTGGGCAACAAAAAAATTAGCTCCCGGTTCTGCTGAAGTGGTGAGAACTGGCTGAATCCCACCACAGGAAGGAAGGAAGGGAGGGAGGGAGGGAGGGAGGGAGGGAAGAAGGAAGGAAGGGAGGGAGGGAGGGAGGGAGGGAAGAAGGAAGGAAGGAAGGAAGGAAGGAAGGAAGGAAGGAAGGAAGGAAGGAAGGAAGGAAGGAAGGAAGGAAGGAGTGGTGAGATTCAAATCTGTGAACAACCAGTTCTCTGTGTGGATGCCGCTTCCGGAAGTCCATTCTGGGCCTGGGCAACAAAAAAATTAGCTCCCGGTTCTGCTGAAGTGGTGAGAACCGGCTGAATCCCACCACAGGAAGGAAGGGAGGGAGGGAGGGAGGGAAGAAGGAAGGGAGGAAGGGAGGGAGGGAGGGAGGGAAGAAGGAAGGAAGGAAGGAAGGAAGGAAGGAAGGAAGGAAGGAGTGGTGAGATTCAAATCTGTGAACAACCGGTTCTCTGTGTGGATGCCGCTTCCGGAAGTCCATTCTGGGCCTGGGCAACAAAAAAATTAGCTCCCGGTTCTGCTGAAGTGGTGAGAACCGGCTGAATCCCACCACAGGAAGGAAGGGAGGGAGGGAGGGAGGGAGGGAGGGAGGGAAGAAGGAAGGAAGGAAGGAAGGGAGGGAGGGAGGGAGGGAGGGAAGAAGGAAGGAAGGAAGGAAGGGAGGGAGGGAGGGAGGGAGGGAGGGAGGGAAGAAGGAAGGAAGGAAGGAAGGAAGGAAGGAAGGAAGGAAGGAAGGAAGGAAGGAAGGAAGGAAGGAAGGAAGGAAGGAAGGAAGAAGTGGTGAGATTCAAATCTGTGAACAACCAGTTCTCTGTGTGGATGCCGCTTCCGGAAGTCCATTCTGGGCCTGGGCAACAAAAAAATTAGCTCCCGGTTCTGCTGAAGTGGTGAGAACCGGCTGGATCCCACCACAGGAAGGAAGGAAGGAAGGGAGGGAGGGAGGGAGGGAGGGAGGGAAGAAGGGAGGGAGGGAGGGAGGGAGGGAAGAAGGAAGGAAGGAAGGAAGGAAGGAAGGAAGGAAGGAAGGAAGGAAGGAAGGAAGGAAGGAAGGAAGGAAGGAAGGAAGGAGTGGTGAGATTCAAATCTGTGAACAACCAGTTCTCTGTGTGGATGCCGCTTCCGGAAGTCCATTCTGGGCCTGGGCAACGAAAAATTAGCTACCAGTTCTGTCGAAGTGGTGCGAACCGGCTGAATCCCACCACAGGAAGGAAGGAAGGGAGGGAGGGAGGGAGGGAGGGAGGGAGGGAAGGAGGAAGGAAGGAAGGAAGGAAGGAAGGAAGGAAGGAAGGAAGGAAGGAAGGAAGGAAGGAAGGAAGGAGTGATGAGATTCAAATCTGTGAATAACCGGTTCTCTGTGTGGATGCCACTTCCGGAAGTCCATTCTGGGCCTGGGCAACAAAAAATTAGCTACTGGTTCTGTCGAAGTGGTGCGAACCGGCTGAATCCCACCACTGATTACACCCCCGAGTTCTGAAGGAGCTGGCAGATGAGATCTTGGAAAAATTGAACCATATCTTTCAAAGATCCTGGTGTCCTGGGAAATTACCAGAATATTGGAAAAGAGCTGATGCGATTCCCATCTTCAAAGAAGAGGGGGGAAAATAGATTCCAGCTCTGTTATTCTGATGTTCTGAAGATCCCATTTGAGAAAATAAAAATAAAGTAATGGAAAGTCACTGTTTTCTTTGGAAATATGCCCATCTGACCAGAGGAGAAAAAACTGCAAAGAAACACAAATCTTTGTATGTTTTTCTGAGCTAGATAACATCTTGGGGAAGCTACAAAAATGATTGGGGGAAAATTCCTCCTTTTGTTGACCAGCCATAAAAAACATGGTGCTCGTTTCTGAATAAGAAAGTGTCTTGTGATAACCCTATTGTGACTGATCGATTTTGTGCCATCGAGTCAGTGTTGACTCTTAGTGACAACATAAATAGATTTTATCCAGGAAGATCTGTCCTCAGCCTGGTCCTTTTTTCCCCCTCCCCAATGGGGGAAAAAAAGGTTCTTATCACTGTTGTGTTGATGGTCATCCTCTCCTTCTCTTTCTTTCCACCTTTCCCATATTATGGACTTTCCGAAAGAGCTGAGCTGATCATTGCTCTCCAGCTTGGTCCCCGGGTCTTCCAAGGGTACAACCATCACTGCTGTAATTCAGTCCATCCAGCTTGGTATGGTCTTTCTCTCTTTCCTTCTGCATTTCCCAGCACTATAGACTGCTCCAGAGAGTGGGGTCTGAAATAATGTGCTTAAAGTAAGATAATTTGTGCCCAGTCATTTGTGCCTTGAGTGAGATGTCTGGGATTTGTCCAAGTACCTATTATCGTAGCATCCTCACATTTATTTATTAACATAGATTAAAAAAAACACCCAAGATCCAAACAACTCTGGATGCTTTACATAACAAAGAGAGATGTAAGTCCAAAAAATAAACCATTAGAAACCATTACCAAATCTTTCAGAGGCTCAACATCAGTGTTTCTCAACCTTGACAATTTTAAGGCATGTGGACTTCCACATTCTGGGAGTTGAAGTCCACATGCCTTAAAATTGTCAAGATTGAGGAACACTGCTCAACACCATCCTAGCCCAATAGGAGAGGAGGGGGGAGAAGGGGAGGGGGGATAGGAGAAAGAGGAGGAGGAGAGGGGAAGGGGAGAAGAAGGAAGAGGGAGACGGGAGGAGGAAAAGGGGAGGGGGAGGGGAGGAATGGGAAAGGGAGCAGAAGGGAGGAGGAGGAGAAGGAAGAGGGTGAGGAGGAGAAGGAGGAGAGAACTTTTCTAATTACTTTTATTCCCACTACAGAAAAAAGCCCACCCATCTCTTCAGCCTTCTTTTCCCAGAAAGCTAAAATGGCAGAAATTAACAATCTGGCACCCCTACCCCAAGGCCGTGTCTGCTGTCTGGTCTAAAGGTGTGACAAATTAGCTTGGCTTCTCCCCCCCCCCCAAAGACCCCATCAGACAAGTCTGAGCCGAGCCATTTTCCTGCAGCTGAGCTGAAATTCTTCCGCAACTGGCAGGTCAGGAAGGCCACCGGGGAGGGAGAGGGGGCCCAAAGCGGCTGTTGGAAAGACCAACAGTTGACTGGATGGCATGGAAATATTCTCAGGCAAGACCGTCGCCCTCCAATCGCAGAGAAAGCCTCCGGGCACATTCAGCCTAAACAAGGAAGGAAGCATTCGGAGGCTTGAAAATAAATGTCCTTGAAAATAAATCTTTTGAAATACTCTTATCCTGCAGATAACGCACATGCTGAACTCAAGCAACTTTTAAAATATAACATCATTCGATTGATGTGGCCAGTATATGACTCAAGCTAGCTCACAACATTAAAATAAGCAGACACGTACGTACAGACACAAAAATAAAACGAAAAATAAAACACAGATCATCCCTAGACGTCTAAGGAAGTGTAACCAGGACACGGCTATGATCAGTTTAGGACTTTTTTGATTTTCTGAGCCAAAAGCAAATAAAACTCAATGTTGGGAGATGATTAAAAAGAGAGAGAGAGAAAACGGTTTCAATTTCTTGCTTCTCGGTCTGCAAACCGTGTTCTTTTTTCTTTCTTCTTTCTAGCTGTCTCATTTTGCCATTCATGGTGCACCTGTTCAAATTGGATTCAGAAAACGAAATCAGCGGGGGGGGGGGAAACACTGCCTGTGGGCTTTTCTTTAAGTTTTGTTTTGTTTTTTCCTAGAAGGAGCTTTGAAAGAAAAGCAAAACAGGAGAGACATGCTTCTCTGCAAACTCTCTCTGGGTGTTTTTTTTTTTTCCCTTCCAGAGGACGTTATAAATGGGCTTCACCAAACAAACAAAAGTGAGTATAGTCAAGGCTGTGGCTTTCCCAGTTGCAATGTATGGCTGTGAAAGTTGGACCATAAGAAAGGCTGAGCGCCAAAGAATGGAGGCCTTTGAACTCTGGTGCTGCGAGTCCCCTGGACTGCAAGGCGATCAAACCGGTCAGTCCTAGAGGAGATCAACTCTTGACTGCTCTTTAGAAGGCCAGATCCTGAAGTTGAAACTCAAGTACTTTGGCCACCTAATGAGAAGGAAGGACTCAGTGGAGAAGAGCCTAATGCTGGGAAAGATTGAGGGCAATAGAAGAAGGGGACGACAGAGAATGAGGTGGCTGGATGGAGTCATTGAAGCAGTAGGTGTGAACTTAAATGGACTCCAGAAGATGGTAGAGGACAGGAAGGCCTGGAGGAACATTGTCCATGGGGCTGCGATGGGTCCGACACAACTTCGCAACTCTGGGTTTCTCTTCCTTGTTACAATTAACAGTTGTCCCTGCAAATCACAGGCAAACGAAACTGATGCTGTGGTTAAAGTTGACCTGAATGCTTGGCAGAGGAAAAATGATGGGGTGGTGATGTGGAATTGAGAGCATCACACTGATCCATATCTGCTCTGGTGAACTTTACATGATGGTTTCTATTGTTTTTTATAGTGCTGTTTCTTAAACATTCTTCACAGAACCTTTGTTTACGAGCATTACTATGGTTGGTTGCCCAGTCATCCAGATGTTTAGACTGGATTTGGCATTTTAATCCACCTAGTGAGCCCTTTTCAAAGACCTGAGTTAAGCAGACGTTTTTCTTATTATTATTATGGCTGGTCACATAGTTAGCCAGATGTTTACTGGATTTGGCATTTTTATCCGCCTAGTGAGCCCTTCCCAAAGACCTGAGTTAAGCAGGTGTTGTTCTTGTTATTATTATGGTTGGTCATATAGTCAGCCAGATGTTTAGATTGGATTTGGCATTTTTATCCACCTAGTGAGCCCTTCCCAAAGACCTGAGTTAAGCAGACGTTTTTCTTATTATTATTATGGCTGGTCACATAGTTAGCCAGATGTTTACTGGATTTGGCATTTTTATCCGCCTAGTGAGCCCTTCCCAAAGACCTGAGTTAAGCAGGTGTTGTTCTTGTTATTATTATGGTTGGTCATATAGTCAGCCAGATGTTTAGATTGGATTTGGCATTTTTATCCACCTAGTGAGCCCTTCCCAAAGACCTGAGTTAAGCAGATGTTGTTCTTGTTCTTTGTACTATGGCTGGTTCTATCAGCCAGATGTTTAGACTGGATTTGGCATTTTTTTATCCACCTATCAAGTCCTTCCCAAGGACTTGGGATAGGCAGATGTTGTTTGATTGTTGTTGAAGATATCATCACAAGATGTAAGCTGTTCCAATTAAATTTGCCTTTTTCAATTGACTGGTGGCAATTTTGTCAATGCAGATGGCGTTCAAATGATTCTCCAAATGTTTTGAAATCTTATTATTATTATATCCTATGTTTCCTTTTAAGGAGCTCAAACGGGCATACACACCCTCTCATTTTATTCTCCCAATAATTGTCCTGTGAGGTAGGTTGAGCTGGGAGACAAGGACTCTTATTTATTTTTTACAGATTCCAGAAGTACAGTATTGCAGCCTCAATATGGAAAAAAAAAGAACAATAGAATAGAAGGTATACAAAATATTGTCACCTTCTGGTAGAATGAGGTGTCTCAGTGAGTTAAACAGGGTAATATAATGAAATCTGAAAGAAATATTACTCTAGGTGGCCCAATGAAGCATGCCAGTCCTATTATGGAAAATAAGTAAATAAATTGGACAGTCATTTGACTGGGGTGGTATAAGGTCCGCTGCCTTGAATAAGGGGCTGGCTAGAAGACCTCCGAGGCCCCTTCCAGCTCTATGATTCTATATTTTATGCAGAATATGCTGCAATGTGTTTAGGCCATACCATAGAACATACTGCCACCTGCATCTAAGTTGGGTATGCATAGAGAAAATAGAACAATGCATTTAACACACAGCTTTCTGTTTCAATCTCTTAGATGACTTGAAAGGTCAGTTCTTATAGATTTTGTAAAAGAAAAAAAACAAAAACGAGTCTTTTTCTTTTCCTGGGGCATGGTGTGGATTTTCCAGAATATTTTGATCAAAGAATCAGAAAATCATTTCCAGTCTGTACAAATACTGTAGACACATTTTCTTTCTGCTCACATCATTTTACATTGTATATTTGTATTCAAAGTCAGTCCAGTCTGAGTACTTGCTAAGAGAATAAAAATTCCTATTGAATTGGGCATAATGGTTAACAGATGTAATTAGGGTCATATATATAGGCAGGTGCAAAGATCAAGATTTTTTTTCCAAACAAGCTAGTCCCAAATGGTAATTGACACAAGAACAATCCATGGACTTCCCCATTTCTCACCTCATACAAATAAAAAGCAAACACTATGAAAGAGAGTCATGAAAATATATAGCAGCCTTTAATATCATTAATATTTAAAACAGCAGTAATTCAGACAGTCATATTCCTTTATGTGCAATTGTTCTTTGAAATTAACTGGCTTGGCATTCCTATGCTTTAAAGCAATGGTCCACACAAACAAGCAAAGCCCCATCTGTGGGATGCAGGCAGCACACAAAACCACGCCCCCTTCGGTCCGTGGAAAAACCTCTCTCCATGGAACCAATCCCTGGTGCCCAAAAGGTTGGGGATTTCTGCTTTAAAGTGAGCACCAAATTTGTTGTTGTTGTTGTTAGTTGTGAAGTCGTGTCCGACTCATTGCGACCCCATGGACAATGTTCCTCCAGGCCTTCCTGTCCTCTACCATCTTCTGGAGTCCATTGAAGCTCACGCCTCCTGCTTCAGTGACTCTGTCCAGCCACCTCATTCTCCATCGTCCCCTTCTTCTCTTGCCCTCCATCTTTCCCAGCATCAGATCTTCTCCAGGGAGTCCTTCCTTCTCATTAGTTGGCCAGAGTACTTGAGTCTCAACTTCAGAATCTGGCCTTCTCAAGAGCAGTCGGGGTTGATCTCCTCTAGGACTGACCAGTTTGATCACCTTCCAGTCCCGGGGACTCGCAGGAGTCTTCTCCAGCACCAGAGTTCAAAGGCCTCCATTCTTTGGTGCTCAGCCTTTCTTATGATCCAACTTTCACAGCCATACATTGCCACTGAGAAAACCATGGCCTTGGCTATACGTACTTTTGTTGGCAGGGTGATCTCTCTGCTTTTTAATAATGCTGTCTAGATTTGCCATGGCTTTCCTCCCCAGGAGCAAGCGTCTTTTAATTTCTTGGCTGCAGTCCCCATCTGTGGTGATCTTGGAGTCCAGGAAGATAAAATCTGTCACTACCTCCATTTCTTCCCCATCTATTTGCCAGTTGAGAGGGCCGGATGCCATGATCTTGGTTTTCTTATTGTTGAGTTTCAAGCCAACTTTTGCACTCTCCTTCTACACCCGCATCAAGAGGCTCTTTAGTTCTCTTCACTTTCTACCATTAGAGCACCAAATACTGAATACCATTAAATATACAAGAGTGCCATCTCCTGGCTATTGTCAACTATTGCTCAAAGTACTGATATTGTTCGGCAGGCAGTCCTCAACTTACAAGCGCAACTGAGCCCACAATTTCTGTTGCTAAGCAAGACAGTTGTCAAGCGGGCCTCGCCCCATTTTACGACCTTTCCTGCTAGGCGTTAAGTGAACGACTGCAGTTGTTCAGTTGGCAACACGGCCATTAAGCGAATCCGGCTTCCCCATTGACTTTGCTTGTCAGAAGGTTGCAAAAGGGGATCACGTGAGCCCCGAGATGCTGCAAACCGTCGAAAATACGAGTCAGTTGCCAAGCTTCTGAATTCTGAGCAGTTGATCGTGGCTGCAACGGTCATTAAGTGTGAAAAGCGCTCGTCGCTTTTTTCAGTGCACACGTATTTTTGAACGGTCGCTAAACGAACGGATATTCGCCACTATTGCAAAACCAAACGAACCGTTGTAAATCGAGGACTACCCAGTACCACATTAAGAGGAAGCACCATGGTCCTTGATTAACAGCCATTTTGTTCATTTGGTTTATTTACTTTATCAATCTACCGGCAACATGGAAAAAAGGAAGGAAAAATGTTGCGTTTTTTCCCCCTCTTCAACGAGGTGAACCGGATTTAAATAACACAGAACAAAAACTTCAATACAAAAAACAAATACAGAGGTTCTGCATTCCCAGACGATGCATACTTGGCAGCCAGTTAAGCTAACCTGCCCAGTGCCGGCATAATTTCCTTCGAGCATCCAGAAAATCCAGAATTTCCCATTTCCCGGTTTGCTTGTTTTGTTTTTTTTCCCTGAACTTGGGATTCAGAGAAAAAGAATTAAAAGGGGGGGAAGCACCTGGAGCCCATCTGGAACTTCTAGTGCAGGGGTTCTCAACCTTGGCCACTTTCAGACTTGTGGACTTCAACTCCCAGAATTCCTCAGCCAGCAAAGCTGGCTGAGGAATTCTGGGAGTTGAAGTCCACAAGTCTGAAAGTGGCCAAGGTTGAGAACCCCTGTTCTAGTGACTTCACCACCCACACCCAGGCCTGCTTTTCTTGGTAACGGTATTGTTTTCTTGGAAAGAGATTATTCCCCCCCCACCAGCTAAGATTCCCTCGTGGTCTCCCATCCAAGCCGCCTTCCCTCCGCGAGAACGAAGCGGCGCGTTGCTGCTGCCGAAAGCGAAAGTCTCGCGAGACCTCCGCGCGCTTCCTGCGGCCCAACCCGCGTCTTCCGAAACGTCACTTCCGCTTAAACCGGAAGTTGACGCTCAGGTGGTTACTATGTGTGTGGGCGGGTTGTTTTCTTTGGGCGATCCGGGCTTTTCGCGCAGAGGGAGGAGATTCCTCCTCCTCCGGCCGGGAACTGCCGGTGAGCGCGCCGGTCCCGAGGCGGCTTCTCCCTCGGGGGAGCGGCTGCCCTTCTTCGGCCTCTCCCTCCAGCGGTGGGCCCGGTGGTCGTGCAAACTGGGCTGGAGGGGGGCGATGAGCAGCTTCCTGGCTGCCCCCCCTCCTCAGGAGGGGGATAACGGGGTGGGGGGAGCCCCCCGATGTCTTTGGGGCCGTGACGCCCCCGTGGCCATCGGCAGCCGTTGTTGGAGCGCCTAAGCCAGGGCTCTTCAAGCGTGGCCCTTGGATGACTTGTGGACTTCAACTCCCAGAATTCCTCAGCCAGCCATGCTGGCTGAGGAATTCTGGGAGTTGAAGTCCACAAGTCATCCAAGGGCCACGCTTGAAGAGCCCTGGCCTAAGCCCATGTCTCTCCATTCTGAGCCAGGGGGCAGCTGGGCGGACTTCAACTCCCAGAATGCCCCAGGCAGCATAGGGAATGGGTGGACTTGACTAGATGGCTGAGGAATTCTGGGAGTTGAAGTCCACAAGTCATCCAAGGGCCATGCTTGAAGACCCCTGGCCTAAGCCCATGTCTCTCCATTCTGAGCCAGGGGGCAGCTGGGCGGACTTCAACTCCCAGAATGCCCCAGGCAGCATAGGGAATGGGTGGACTTGACTAGATGGCTGAGGAATTCTGGGAGTTGAAGTCCACAAGTCATCCAAGGGCCACGCTTGAAGACCCCTGGCCTAAGCCCATGTCTCTCCATTCTGAGCCAGGGGGCAGCTGGGCGGACTTCAACTCCCAGAATGCCCCAGGCAGCATAGGGAATGGGTGGACTTGACTAGATGGCTGAGGAATTCTGGGAGTTGAAGTCCACAAGTCATCCAAGGGCCACGCTTGAAGAGCCCTGGCCTAAGCCCATGTCTCTCCATTCTGAGCCAGGGGGCAGCTGGGCGGACTTCAACTCCCAGAATGCCCCAGGCAGCCTAGGGAATGGGTGGACTTGACTAGATGGCTGAGGAATTCTGGGAGTTGAAGTCCACAAGTCATCCAAGGGCCACGCTTGAAGACCCCTGGCCTAAGCCCATGTCTCTCCATTCTGAGCCAGGGGGCAGCTGGGCGGACTTCAACTCCCAGAATGCCCCAGGCAGCATAGGGAATGGGTGGACTTGACTAGATGGCTGAGGAATTCTGGGAGTTGAAGTCCACAAGTCATCCAAGGGCCACGCTTGAAGAGCCCTGGCCTAAGCCCATGTCTCTCCATTCTGAGCCAGGGGGCAGCTGGGCGGACTTCAACTCCCAGAATGCCCCAGGCAGCATAGGGAATGGGTGGACTTGACTAGATGGCTGAGGAATTCTGGGAGTTGAAGTCCACAAGTCATCCAAGGGCCACGCTTGAAGACCCCTGGCCTAAGCCCATGTCTCTCCATTCTGAGCCAGGGGGCAGCTGGGCGGACTTCAACTCCCAGAATGCCCCAGGCAGCCTAGGGAATGGGTGGACTTGACTAGATGGCTGGGGAATTCTGGGAGTTGAAGTCTGCCTGGCTGCCCCTGGCTCAGAAGGGAGAGAGGCTGACCTCAGTCAAGCTGAATCCCCTTTAAAGGAAAGAAGAAATCGAGAGGCTGTTGCAGCCTTGATGCGGGAGGCTTAGTTGAGGGTGCTGGCTGCTGATCCTGGGATCCGGCTGGCTGGTGTCCTGTGCCAAACTAAGCTTCTCTTCTTGCCCTCTTAGGTGGCGCGAATGGGATGGGGGCAGGGGCACAACATCCTGTAGTGCAGCAAAATGTCAGGGTTATCATTTACACCAGGGGTCTCCAACCTTGGCAACTTAACTTCAATTCCTAGAATTCTGGGAGTTGAAGTCCACAAGTCTTACAGTTGCCAAGGTTGAGAACCCCTGATTTACACGCTCTCCGTTGTAAAGTACGGGCTAAAATAACATAATGGATGGGCTCAGTCACTGGTTTGGGGCAAAGGTGGGTGGGCAACTGATGGATGTCCCAAAGACAGGATTCTTTTTTTGGGAGGGGATGAGTGCTGCTAAACAGCTGGTGTTACATCAAGCAAGCTTTTGGGGGGAGTTGGCTTTGGGGGAGGTGTTTTTGTTTTTTTTAAACTGATCAGCCTATTTGGGGCTCACGGAACTATTCTCATTTTGAATTCTGCTTTTGGTTTTTAATAAGTCTTAGAATGGAAAGGAAAGCTGGCAACGTAATCTGGTCTGGAAGTTGTGTCTTTTTTTTTTATAGCTGAAAGTAAACAGTTCCATCCAGTCGCCCCGACTCTACCATGAATTAAGGGATTAGAGGAGTTTAAAATGGCTTGATGAATAGTTGCTGCTTGTAATGATAAAGCAGGCCCTACTGGTTATGGGTGTCCTTAATGCTGCATGTATCCCTGGCCAGTTGTGAGATGCTAGGAGAGAGTAGCATTCGAAGGATCAGCGTTCCCTATTACTGGTTTAAATAATTGCTGTTGGTGCGACTTAGATTCATCTCATTTTTGCTTTAAATAAAATAAGCATTTCCATTGTTTTGGGATGTCTGTCCAGCTTATTTGTACAGGGGAAAGCTAAGTACATCTCTGCTTATTTGTATGTCATAATAAGGCAGATTTTCAAACAGCCTTCATGTCTTTAAAACCTCTCACTAAGGTGTGGGCATTATTTTCATACACATAGCACTTATGCTAATGCAGGATGGTAAAGTATGTTAAAGACATCTAATTTGACAAATATTTTCCTGCTTTTTTGTTTTGCATAGATTTTAGTTAGTACAGCATTGGTATCTGTCAAGTCAGTTGCCCTGAATGTTGCTGCTATGTTGGTTTTTCTGTCTAAAACTTTGCTGTACTCTTGGTTTACTAAGCACTTTTGTTGTCTGTTTTCTAATGTTAAGAGGATGCTGTGTTTTGGTTTTTTTGGGGGGGTCAAAGTTGCACAGATTTTAAAAATATTGATGCGTCTGAAAAACTGCTTTTGGAAATTAAGGGATAATATTATTTCTTCTGTTTTTCTTTCAGAAATGATCATTTTTTTGCCATGAACAGAGATCTAATAAGGTGGCTGAGCCAGTATTTGCCATGGCATCTGAACTCTGTAAAACGATATCAGAAGCAAAGCTAGAAAGGCACAAGAATTTATTCTTGAACTATCGAAATCTTCATCATTTTCCTTTAGAATTGCTGAAGGATGAAGGTCTGCAGTACTTGGAGAGATTATATATGAAAAGAAATTCCTTAACTACCTTGGTATGTCGTTTCATTCTTTAATCGGCAAAATATTTTTTTATTGTGTTGAATAGAATGTGTGTTTTGGAGTGTCGGTTATTCCTTTGTTTGGGCAAAAAAGGATCTATGCTAGCCTTTTCAGGTAGGCCAAGTCAGGAAACAAATACTGTAAGGCATGATGTCTAACTTTTAGGAACTTCTATGAGGAAGTTATGCTTCCTGGGTCCAGATAGATGACATTATTTAATCAACGGAACTCGGAATATCCCAACACCCTGCAACCAGCTTCATCCTGGTTCTAGCTTGAAAGAAGATAGGCAGTTTTCAGCAACAAAAGACTTTTGAGGATGGCATTCTAATTTGAGAATAAACAAAATGAGAGAAATTTTAGCCTTTTTTTAACAGTGGCTATACTACCTACCTTATCAAATCAGTGAAAACCTGGTCGTTCATTACAGTTCAGTTAGAAACTGCTGCGCAGCTTCAGCGTGTTGAGTATTAATTCCCCAGTAGATGGAAACCAAACTCAAAATTCCTGGATTTCTTGAACTGGAAAAAAAGGCCGAGGCCGAGGCTATGAACGGTTCTGCATATGTGCTTAACTGAAAGAGACGATTCTAAGGGGGTTGCTTGCATTACAAATTGAAATAATTTGCCAGTAATATCCTGTCCTTCCAAGTTATTTAACCATCTGTAGTTGCTGGCTATGATTTTTTTTTTTTTAACTTTGCACAGTTACATAGAACTAGACCGCACACTTTTTATATTTTATAACCTTCTTTCAGCAACTTATTTTTAGAGAAGCACTTCCCCAGTAAACAGTACAGTACTGAATAAAAAGTTGGGACTTTAAACCATACTCATTGTGGAATCCTTATCTCATAAATTCTTCAGAATCTATTGTAGCATCAAATTCAGCACCGTAATAAAAAATGAGCAGCTGACTTGTCAGAAATAGACTAGGTCAGTGGTTCTTAACCTGTGGTCCGCAGACACCAGGGGGGACCATGATGTTCTCATGAGGTCCATGAAGGCTTGAAAAAAAACATGACGATTTCAATCTTAAGTCTTGGGGGTCCCTAGCCATGGTCCATAGCCACAGAAGGTATTTAAAGGGGGTCTGTGGTGAAGAAAAAGTGGAGAACCTGGGCTAGGTAATCAGTCAGTTTCTGAATATTTAGAGTATTGTGATGTGACTACTGTAAGAATGGCTGTTGGTTTAAAAATTAGTTTTTAATTTAATTTAACTAGCAATCTTTCAAGTGTAGCAGACTTCCAACTTACATGTCATATAAATTAAGATAAGTGGTTTCATTGTTTATTGTGGCAAAGTCAGATTATTTTATATACGCTAATAAAGTTATAGTGGCATAAACTGTAAAAAGATTATTCCAAAACAAATTCATCCCGGGCCCGTGTCTTTGATCAAGTCATTGAAATACCATGACTGATGTAATCAATATAATTTAATTCTGTTGTTTCGCAGCGTAAGGATAGCTTGAAAATATAGTTGGTATTACTAATCTTATAATTAATTATTGAATTTGGGTAGGTTAGGATTTTGTACTACATTAATTAATATTTTCTTTTATTAATGTGAACCACTGTTCTAGAATTCCTAGTTTTATTTGCTTTCTGCTACTAAGACTCCTTGTTGACTTGACACACTCCTACTCAGGTGAAGTCTGGGGTTAGGCAAAGCTAAATATAATAATTGCCAAATCAGGTGGGGAAACAGATATAGTAGTTTGGTGTGTAGTTTTAGCATTCTGGTACCCAAAGCTTCCTCCTGGTTCTAGCATGAAAGAAGAAACAAAGTGACGTTGAGTTTATAAAGATGAAACTATAATTTTGTCAACTTGTGTTTTTTAGCCAGAAAACCTTGCCCAGAAACTTCCAAATCTTGTCGAACTGTAAGTGTATTATTTTTGTTATTGATAGTGATTATGCTGAGGTCTATAAAAGTGGCTTGACTTATATGAAAATACTTTTAAGTGGATATAAACAGTATATTATGAGCTCTTTTTTCTTGGTCTGATTCCTGATTAGACCTGAACTAATTTTGTCCTTGTACTACCATCCCCAGAGTATAGCGCAGGAGTAGGCAACCTTGGCTCTTTTATGACTTGTGGACTTCTTACTTGCTGTAAGGATTTAGAGTGGCATTTTACTTGATAATAGAGTGTACCTCTTAGAACATAGTATTCTAATACCTTTAATAACTATTTCATCATTAGTATCTTTGCTCAAGAATGTGAGATGGTATGCTTTGCTCAGGAATACAAGAACCTTGTATCTTGTATGGAGCAATATAATTCCATTTTTTATCGAACAGTTAATATATTTCATCAGAACCCTATAGAAATATTGTGGGGAAGAGAAAACCCTCATTAGCAATAGTGCCAAAAATTTCTGGAGAACTTAGCTACTTCAATTGTTCAGATAAGAATGCTTCATGTTCCAAACAGCTGCTTTGAAGGGGTTTGCAGTGTTCTCACAACCCCTGGAATAATGTTCAGCTACAGTGTCATGGCAACAGTTCCTGCAAGCATTAGTTGCTTAAAATAATTACAGAAGCACATCTGTAACCAGGTCATATTTTATAGCCTCTCTACGGTCAAAGGATGTGGACTAAATTATTTTTGTATATTATATAGGGACACTGTGATTCTATGCAGGCTGATCCCATATATCTAAGAAATGTGGTCTAAGCCTCCACTTAAATCATCATCATCATCATCATAGCAGCCCACGGCAAGCTGTCCTTTATTTATAATTTGAGTGTCAGCAGTGCACTTATTAATTTCTGAAGGTCATTGCAGTCTGCAGCTTCTTTAAGAAATAATCTTGCCTCATCTTATCTAGTGGGAATTCTCTTTTAATGAACTTAAAGTACAGCTTTCACGAGAATTGCATGTTTTTGACACCATGCAGTTTCAAACATAAATCGGATTAAGCCACAAGAATCTTCTTTAATATTTATATTGCGCTCTATAATCCTTTTTTTTTAACTGTCTAATTTACTGTGTTGTTAGAAAGTTGGGATTTCAATCTGGATATAGTTTAACCTTGTTAATGTTTATCAGGTTGCAAAACGTAAGTTGAGGTGCAGTGGAGCAAAACTTGTGGAAGCTGCTAATAAGATAATTTTTTTTTCTTGCTGTGACTCTTGTGTTATGATGGACTCAAAAGATTTCAACCTGCCACTTCAATTTTCTTTAGGAGATTTGATGAGAAATTGCTTCCCAGTTATATTTTAACTAAGCCTTAAAAAGCCTGGCATTCGAACCCTGTCTAATACAGCTGTCCATATTTGAGTGACAGTTCTTCCTACTTTTTTCATGCTGCATAACAATCTTGTCAACTTTGCATGCATAATTAATAGATGATCTCAACCTCAAACAATGCAGCCATAATGGTGTTTGAGTATCTTCATTACTCTGGGCACTGAGATGGATGCCATAAGAAAAGCTTTGAATTAGTAGAGTCCTATTAAAATTGTCTGTGTCCGATGGGTCCGTAAACAATTCTAACTAATATTGTGTGAAAGAAGACTGCTCCTTGGTGATAAATACAGGTCAGGACCCAAAGAACCTCACAAATAGTTCCAGGCACAGAGATAACTTTATGCTAATAGAGAAAAAAAGGTATTTTTCTTAAACAACAACAAAAACATTGCATGATGGAATGGAACACACCCCAGCCTTTGGTTGTACTTAAAGTAGTTCTTAGTCTTAAAGTGCTGGGGCTTGTCAGTAAATAAGGTTTTGTTTTTTTTTAAAGTAAATTATTATTATTTTTTAAGAGCATCAGTTTCTCAATTGCTGTTGAATTAAAATTGCCCCTTGGAATTGTTTTAATGTTACTGTTGAAACTGTGTGAAGATTGAAGTAAGCATAGAAAATTAGAAGAATTTCAACAAAAAAAATTGTTTCTGATTTCCTGAGGGGTGGGTGTGTTAATGATACTTTTAAAATATACACAACAGTAATAATACTTTCTCCATGATTGCTGAAAGAGAATTCCAGTTCTTTCCTGTGTAGTAACTGCTCTAACGTAATTTCAACCTGTCTAATTCTGAATTAGCTCAGATAGGAAATCTGTTGACCTTGGCCTGGTTTCAGACAGAGAGTAAGCCATACAATGTGTGTACTTAAGATTATCTCGTTTTGACCGTGCAGTAGCTGCTTGACATAACTGACTAATTGTAACCTACTTCCTTGATTGACAATGAGGGAATAAAAGAAACGTAGCGTGCATGTTTCCGTTGTACAATCTCATTGTAAAGGGGCGTTTGACTTGAATGCATGGATACATTCAGAACCATAAATCAAAACAAATAACACGCCTAGGAGAAATAGGTGAAACTTACTGATTTAATTTTACATCCAACACTTTCTCTTTTTTTCCTGTTTTGTGTCTGTCATCGAAATACATAGGAAATCACAATTGGTCGGTGTTGGGTGCAAAGCATCCGACTGATATTTATTTCATCAGTGTTTGTTAGTTTATATCCCGTCTTTATTATTTTCACAAATAACCCAAGGCAGCTAACATGTGCTACACACTTTCCTCCTCCCATTTTCCCCACAACAACAACAACACTGTGAGGTGAGTTGGGCTGAAAGAGAGTGATTAGTCCAAAGTCCCCCTGCCAGTTTTTATGGCTTAAGGCAGGACTTGAACTCATGGTCTCTCAAGATCCTTTCCCAGTGCCTGGAAACTGTTAGGGATGAAGGACAGCAGACTTCAGCTCAAACAGCCAAGATGGAGTCACAGGGTTTTAAAATCCCAGATTCTCTGAGGATTTTTGTTGTTGTGTGCCACTTAGGGTCGTCATATGAGAGATCGACAGCTATTTAAATTTTTAAAATAAATAAAAAACTGGCTTTATTTGCCCACTCCTGAAAATAACAATACATTCTGTTCTTTCCCCAGGTACCTGCATTCAAATAATATTGTTATTGTTCCAGAAGGTGAGTGCCCTAATAATGTCTGGATTTTCAGCTATAGCTTTGCTCTATTGATTGTGCTTACAGTTAGAGTGCTGGGGAAGCCAAAATGCCATTAAGTACTATTCAGCTTCAGCTCAAATGTATGATTTTTTTTTTAATCCTATTCATCATTTATAAAGCGTTTCTTTTTCATTTATTTATTCCACAGTCGCACGCCATGCAATTGCCTTTTGTAAATGTAAACCCTAGGAGATTAAACTCTTTTATTCACCATTTAGAGAAGAAAATATGCCAGTAATATCAAGGAAACGTTTTTGGCTGAGTTGCAGTAGTCTTGATTTTTCTTTACTTCCTCTTTTGCTGCTTCGGGTGTCTAGGGATTCTACAGAGCGCAGGACCATTAATGCAAATAGATTAAGTAGTTGCAGAAAACTGCTGAGAATTATACCTGGAGCATTCGTACATTCCGAACATAAATTCAACCTCTTTGCACACTAATGAAAACCTAAATGACTACAGTTGATAATTTTTTTAAAAAAAAATTGTTTAATCAGTTTATATGCTTACCCATCTCACAATTTAATTTTCTTTAAAACTATACAACCAATAGAAACCATAACCAAAGACAAGCACAGACAACATCCTATGACAGTGTTTCTCAGCCTTAGCAACATTAAGGCTGTGTGGACTTCAACTCCCAGAATTTCCTAGCCAGCCAGCCCACACAAAGTTGTAAGGGAGAGAAATACTGTACTATGGCAACTGGGAATACCAGCAACCATCATGCCTGGGCTCACTTAACTTCCTAATGTCCAGTGATACGATATTCTAGAGCAGGGGTGTCAATCATGCTAAAACTGCGCCCGCCCCATTGCCGACAATGGGGGGAAAAGTCACAATATGTCGCGACATGTCACGCGATGTCGCGAGTTTGACACCCGTGTTCTAGAGGGAATATAATTTTGTTCCCTCGACATTCTTTCCATATAACTGCTGAAATAGACTATTGCATGAAAGGCTGTGCAAAAAATAAACGTGTCAATCTGTGCAGCCAGATGTCTTATGTTTTAGGAATAAGCTATTAACAAGTTCTAAGTTAAATATATTGCCTTTTTTTTTTCTTAAAGCAATTGGTTCTTTGGTTAAACTGCAGTTTCTGGACTTGAGTGATAATGCTCTCGAAATTGTATGCCCAGAGGTTGGGCGTTTGCGATCTCTACGCCATCTTCGATTAGCTAATAATCAGCTAAAATATTTGCCAGCAGGTAAGACACGCAAAGCCTTATGGCTCATGTATACAATTTTACCTGTTATATAATATTTGAATTATATCAAATAATATTAGTCGACTGTTCTTAATGTATTCCTTCCACTAACTGTATTCATTATTGCTGGCTTAAAATTAAAAGCTTAGTTATTAAACTGCATTAAGTTTGCTGAAGGCAGATTGCATCTTAGAAGCATTACTTGAAAGCTTTGTTACCTTCTACCTCATTTCCCATGCATCAGATAATCAGATATACTGTACCATGAATACTTCATTTTATGGTATTAATTTGGGATGGTATAATTTAATCACTACTCATTAATGTTGTTTAGCTGGAATTAAGAGTATAATAAAGGCAGCACAATCTAATCACAATTACTTGGAATCATTCTTAGGAGCATGCATATTTTATCAATTTATGTATACAGTTGATCTACGATGTCAGTCTGGAAGATATTCAGATATTCATAATCTGAAATACAATAATAACAGTGTAGTATGTTAATAGAGATACATCCTGTACCAAATGGATGAGCCCATTTTGTAATATCAAGAAGTCAGAGAGACAGTAATAGAGAGGGAACATGTAGATGATGAAAATGCTAGTGGGGGTAAAATTGAGAACTTTCTCATATCAAGAGGATCTTAATCTACTTTTACGAAAATATTGGAATTCTGGAAAAATTGCGTTGGTTGGTCGCATGCGCCAACACCCCTTGGGAAATGCTAATCGAGAGAAGCTGTAAAGTTTTTTAATCTCTTGCTGACGTGTAAAGCTCTGTGTGCGTTTTCAATTTTCCTTTCAAGCATTAACTTTATCAATGGGCTGTTGGCTTTTATGGCAAGATTAGCTGTAAAATGTAATTTACCAGCAAGCATAATTGTTTATAAACTTAATTACTGTCGTGCTCAAACATAGACGTTATTGCTTTGAATACTTTTTGATGCAGTGAATAAGGAACATGAGACAACAGCAGAGTTTGTTGGAATAAACATCGGGCGTTAACCAGACACAGATTTGAGAGGTGCTTTGCATAGACTCTGAAATCTGAATCCAGATAAGCCTGGACTGGAATATCTTGTTGGAGGAGCTAGGTTCAGCCACAAAAAAGTGATGTTCAGTAAAACAATAAAAAGTTAACATATGAAAGCAAATATGAATGTTCACAAATTTGAATTGCAATAGTTAAGAGAGGGCAGTGGACATTAACAACAGTGGAGCCACCTCAACCTCAATCCATCCATACCAGGACATAAGGCTCCAGTCCAGAAGTCAAGTACCCTCTCTGGTCCAATCTGATGGTGGTGATGTCCATTGGGTATCATCAACCCACTGCTGATATCACAGCTAAACGTCTTGATAACCCACAAACCTTCATGCATATATTTAACAGCCTGAGGGAGCAGGCTGTTATAGCAGAGGTAATGCTACAGAAGAGATGATATTTTCTTCCTTCCTTCCTCACCATTGTTGTCAACCATAGTGGGAAAAACAATTTTGATGTAGGATACAAGCAAACCTAACATTTATTTATTTTTCTTAATACAGTGGGGTTTGACAATTCCTGGCAAGACATTTAAGAGTCAGCAGACTTGACTTGCAAAAAAGTAGCATACATTAAATCTTAACAGTATAAAACACCACCCATAGGAAGCCACTTAGAGTTAGAGAGGCAGCAAATAAATTTAATAATAATAAATAAATGATGGCATTGTCTGGCTGGTAAACCTACCCTAATTTCCCAGTTAGTTAAATGGATTGGT
This sequence comes from Bothrops alternatus, assembly GCA_034064705.1. Taxonomy (NCBI): domain Eukaryota; kingdom Metazoa; phylum Chordata; class Lepidosauria; order Squamata; family Viperidae; genus Bothrops; species Bothrops alternatus. The sequence continues at coordinate 114,747 of JARGCV010000665.1, forward strand.
TCTTGTGCATTACGACCAGTTGTATTAAGGATCATAGGGAATCTGGATGACTGAAGATGGTGATGATTCTTTTAAAATGAGGTTAGACTAGTAAAAACTGTTTAGAATAGCAGTGTAAATCACCAGTAGTACTTGTTAATAATAATAATAATAATAATAATAATATACACTATGACAACTTAATTACCAGAACCACAAAGACGTTGTCATGTTTTGTTATAATCCCTTCTTCCTGATTAATCATAATTTCCTAAGGCAATAGTGAAAGTTAGTATTTATAACAAAAGGAACATTCACTTTGAAGCATGTTATACATAAGCTCCAATGCTAATCCCTGGTAACTTTTTTCTTTGATCTCAACCCTGGGAAAGCCTATTTTGTTATTAAACATGTTGGCTCTCGGTGATCCTGTATCCTCATTCAATAAAAGGCATTCTGAGACAAATGATGGAATATCTTAAAAGCAGAATGAAAACATTTGGCCTTTTTTTATTGCTGGAAGCTTCCTAAGAAGGTGCGCCGCATTTTATTTTATTTTTACTTGCTATTTTTCATCAGTCTAGCCCTCTTAAGGTCTAACTTCAGTGTTCTAGCCACAAGACAGATTATTCCATGTTTCTCCTGCTCAGGGCAGCTACAAATATCATTTTCCCAAATCTCACATCGTCCAGAACAGGAGTTCATAAACTATTTGACCCAATAACCCCCTGTAGTCTCAAATAACGTCATTAGTTACACAGACACAAACACACAATTATCCTGGGGGTAATTGCACCTAGTTTAAAAACCACTGCTGAAAAAGTACTAGAACTCAGCATCTAGAATTCCCCCAATCAGCGCTGTATTTTGAGAGGGGAGCCCCTTAAGGTCAATCTGGTTGATAGGGAGTTTAGATATGTTCTCGGTATAACAGTGTACTGGCACTGCATAACACTAGCTTAATATCGCAGGAAGTCTTGAGACTTTAAGCAGCCCTCTCCCTCTAGGGCAGTGTTTCTCAACCTTGACCATTTTAAGGCATGTGGACTTCAACTCCCAGAATTCCACAGCCAGCATTGCTGGCTGTGGAATTCTGGGAGTTGAAGTCCACATGCCTTAAAATGGTCAAGGTTGAGAAACACTGAACATAAGAAGAGCCATGCTGAATCAGGCCAAAGCCCATCGAGTCCAGCATTCTGTGTCACCCAGTGGCCCACCAATTGTACATGGGGATCTTGAGCAGAAAGAGAAGGCAAAACCCTCCCTTTCCCTTGACCCCCAACAAAGGGTACTCAAGGGAATCCTGCCTGCCTCAACCAACCTAGAGGCGGCACATGGACATCCGTTTTAATAACCACCGATACACTTTGCATCCATGAATCTGTCTGACCCTGCCTTGAAGCTGTCAAGGCTGACAGCTGTCACGACCCCTTCTGGAAGTGAATTCCATAAATCGACGACCCTCTGGGTGAAGAAATATTTCCCTTTATTTGTCCTCACTTTCTTAGCTATGAGCTTTAGGGAGTGCCCCCTTGTCCTGGTATTGTGTGATAGAGAAAAGAATTTTTCTCTATCTACCTTTTCTATCCCATGCATGATTTTATACACTTCGAATACACTGCTCTAGGGATTCTGGGAACTGAAGTCTAACGTATCTAGAGAGGACTACATTGGAAAAGAATGATTTATTCCATTCACCAAGAAACAATATAAATAGCACAATTCATCTTTACGGGGCATCATTCATTGCTGTGCTCACAAGTGAAAAATAATTACAGGGTTAGTGTCATAACGTCCTCGCTACGAGGTTTTGAGTTCTCTACTTAAAGACAATTTGGAGAGGTCACTTGCTCCAGAACGCAGACTTACGTTGTCATTTGGTCTAGTTTTGCAATCCTCCTCCTCCTCCTCCTCCTCCTCCTCCTCCTCCTCCTCCTCCTCCTCCTAAATCAAACTTTAAACTTCCAGAATGAAGACACCTTCTTGGCTTTGTCATTAGCCCAAAATGAGTTATTATCTATACATGTTTCTGGAAGTAGCCAACATACCAGCAGATGGGCCAGATAACAGTTTGCTGTTATCCACTAAAAGCCCCCAGTTGAGCATATCTGTTTCACATTTTGTCTCTCCCACTCTCGACCTATTCAAGGTCCTCCAAGTAGTATAAGGGAGGTCAGATCCTTCAGCCATATGTTCCTTTAAGGTTATTCCTCGCTCAATGGCCGCCTTCCTCCATCTTTTAATTTGATTTTGTTCTTGGGTGCCTTCGAGAATGTTCTTGCCATAAAGCTGTGCCTAGATCTGAGGAGGCGGGCTTGGGGCCCATGTCCGTTCAAAGGATGCCGACGGTCATTCTCTTGCTCAATTCTCTCAGCATCTGCTGCTACTTCTCTCCTGATCTTAGGTGGGCAATGCCAGTGAGAGGGGCTATTTTCTCAGCTGTGTAGGCTTGAGACAGCCTCTCACTAAGTGTGCTGCTTCATTGCGGGTGATACAATACTGCTGCACAGCTCTCATTTGCTAGAGCTCTCAGCCGATTATGGTAGAAATATCTGTGTAGCTGCGACAATATCTTAGAGGAATGCTGGACCTCAGAATGCAGGTAGTCCTTGACTTACGAGCGCAATTAAGCCCAGCATTTATGTTGTTAAGCGAGACATTTGTTAAATAACTTTGGCTCCATTTTACGACTTTTCTCGCTGCATTTGCTAAGCCAATCCCTGCAGTTGTTAAAGTTAGTAACACGGTTGTTAAATGAATCCGGTTTGCCCCCATTGACTTGGCTTGTCAGAAAAACTGTTGAAGACACATTTATGCAGACAGGTTTGGGGCATGTGAGCTGCACTCTGCCCCTGGGCCTTTGACTGTGATTGTGTGTTGTATGAGTGTGGTGAATTACCGGTATTTAGTTTTTTTATATATAGTAATTGGCAATTTTAATTGATTTTATGTTATGTTTTCACTTGTATTCTCGTTGTGAGCCGCCCTGGGTCTTGGGAGAAGGGCGGCATATAAGTCTAAGCAAATAATAAATAAATAAATAAATAAAATCATCAAAGGTAATCAGGTGACCCTGGGACACCGCGGCCGTCATAAATCTGAAGCATCCAGATGTAACCCGCGTGACCATGGGGGCGGTCCAACGGTCATCGGCGTGAAAAATGGTCGTAACTCCCTTTTTTTTCAGTGCAACTCTTTTTTTTTTTTTTGCTACTTTGAATGGTCACTAAAGGAACTGTTCTAAGCCGAGGACTGGAGGATTCTACCTATTCTGGCCAATCCTGCTCCATGGAGGTGTAGAATTAGAAGTAGCCTAATTCCAGATCCTGAAGTGGAAACTCAAGTCCTTTGGCCACCTCATGAGAAGGAGGGACTCACTGGAGAAGAGCCTGATGCTGGGAAAGATGGAGGGCAAGAGAAGAAGGGGAGGACAGAGAAGGAGGTGGCTGGATGGAGTCACTGAAGCAGTAGGCCTGAGCTTAAAGGGACTCCAGAAGATGGTAGAGGACAGGAAGGCCTGGAGGAGATCAACCCTGACTGCTCTTTAGAAGGCCAGATCCTGAAGTTGAAACTCAAGTCCTTTGGCCACCTCATGAGAAGGAAGGACTCCCTGGAGAAGAGCCTCATGCTGGGATAGATTGAGGGCAAGAGAAGAAGGGGACGACAGAGAAGGAGGTGGCGGGATGGAGTCCCTGAAGCAGTAGGCCTGAGCTTAAAGGGACTCCAGAAGATGGTAGAGGACGGGAAAGCCTGGAGGAGATCAACCCTGACTGTTCTTTAGAAGGCCAGATCCTGAAGTTGAATCTCAAGTACTTTGGCCACCTCATGAGAAGGAAGAACTCACTGGAGAAGAGCCTCATGCTGGGAAAGATGGAGGGCAAGAGAAGAAGGGGAGGACAGAGAAGGAGGTGGTGGGATGGAGTCACTGAAGCTGGAGGCCTGAGCTTCAGTGGACTCCAGAAGATGGTAGAGGACAGGAAGGCCTGCAGGAACGTTGTCCATGGGGTCGCGATGGGTTGGACACGACTTCTCAAATAACAACAATAACAAAAATTCCACTTCTCCTGGATGAAAGGTAGGTTGAAGAGCAATTCAGCCTTGCTCACTCTGATGTAATCTGAGGACAGATGGCACTGTTTGCCTTTGATATATACATGTCCAGCATTCGGCATCCCAAGGATAAGAAGAAGTGGAGATATTTGAATGAGCCCTCTTCTGGCTAGACAACAAAGATGAGAAATACCTCGGTCTCTCCCTAGGAGTTGGGGGAGAAAAAAAAAAAGATATATCTTGGCCAGCACTGCTTCTGGACCTTCGCCAGTTTGCCAACTGGCAGCTTTGAAGAATTTGAACTGGGTGGTTCCTGTCGCTAAAAATACTCTTGCAACAGAGGTCTTGTGTCTGAAAATAGCTGGGCCTTTTTACTTGCTGGTCTGTGGTTTGGGTAATATGTAGGCTGCGCTCTTCATGGTCTTCTGCTGCTGGACAGGCTTTGGGATGTCTCAGAAGGCTGATCTATGTCCGTAATAAAGATCTGATCCGATTTGACACAGAAGACTGAACAGCTGACTTAACTTTTTCTTAAAACATTTTACCAGCTAACAGAAACGATGCTTGTTTTCCCATTTTCTCCTCTAAATGTTTTTTGTTTTTTTGAGTGTGTGTTGTGTGTGTGGGGGGGGGGAGAGATTGCAGTCTTTGTTTGTCTTCTTCCAAGCAGAACTTAACTTGTCCCTTTGGGATCTAGCCTCCTTCCTCTTTTTTCTATCCCAAAAGTGGTTTTTTTTTCCAAAAGGCAACTGGACTTCCTTGCAGTTTTTTTCCCCCCCTTTGAAAATGTTTCGCTTCTCATCCAAGAAGCTTCTTTAGTTCAAGTCAGAACTGAAGGAGCTTCTTGGATGAGAAGCTAAAAATTTTCAAGGAAAAAAACAAACCCATGGAAGTCCAGTGCCTTTTGGAGAAAGCACCCTTGGGACAACCGTGACTTGGATGATTGAGAATCTTCGTAGGTGTATTTTTTTTAAATCTTTTTCTCGTTTCGGTAGAAAGACAAAAGTAGTTATCTCCTCTTGGCTCATTCCATGGGTTTTCCCGGGTTTATTTTTTCTTAAACTCATATCTTCTAGTCCAGGGGTAGGCCACCTTGGCTCTTTTATGACTGGTGGACTTCCACTCTCAGAATCTCTGAGCCAGCCATGCTGAGGGAAAGAAAGGGAGAGATTTCCAAGCTCAGCCAGGCTGGCTCAGGGATTCTGGGAGTGGAAGTCCACCAGTCATAAAAGAGCCAAGGTTGCCTATCCCCATTCTAGTCCATTTGCAAAACTTGGATAGCTCATTGAACAAAACCTTTCCTTCTGGCACCCCATCATTCCGAATGTTATGTTTTGCAAAGAGTTTATGAAAAAAGAAAAGTTCACCGTCACCTGACTTTCTTGGCTGCTTCTGGATTTAATCTTTATTCTTCATTCTTTATTTATTTATTTATTTATTTATTTATTTATTTATTTATTTATTTATTTATTTATTTATTTATTTTGACTTATATGCCGCCCTTCTCCCCAGACTCAGGGCGGCTCACAACAGAAATACACGTACAAAATATATAAGTCATATAAAATAATACTACAATATAAAACTATAAAACTATACTCACTCATACAACATACACTCCCAATCAAAGGCCCAGGGACAGAGCGCAGCTCACACGCCCCAAGCCTGTCTGCAAAGATGTGTTTTTAAAAATTTCCGGAAAGCTAGGAGGGAAGGAGCAGTACGAACCTCTGAGGGAAGTTGATTCCAGAGGGCTGGGGCAGCAACAGAGAAGGCCCTGGCCCTAGGCCCCGCCAGACGACACTGTCTAACAGACGGGACCCGTAGGAGGCCAACCCTGTGTGCCCTAATCGGTCGCTGGGATTCATGAGGCAGAAGACGGTCCCGCAAGTATCCTGGCCCATTGCCATAAAGGGCTTTATAGGTCATAACCAACACTTTGAATTGTGTTCGGAGACCAATTGGCAGCCAGTGCAGCTCACGGAGGGCTGGAGTGATATGAGCATGTCTTGGGAGACCCAAGACAGCTCGCGCGGCCGCATTCTGGACAACCTGCAGTCTCCGGACATTCTTCAAAGGTTGCCCCATGTAGAGAGCATTACAGTAGTCGAATCTCGAGGTGACAAGGGCATGGGTGACTGTGAGGAGTGACTCCCGGTCCAAATAGGGCCGCAACTGGCGCACCAGGCGAACCTGGGCGAATGCCCCCCTCGCCACAGCCGAAAGTGGCATGTCTTTAACTTCCTCCACAAGCATATTTCCCATTCTGCATAGCTTTGTTTCAACTGGAGAGGGGGAAGAAATGCATACAGGGGGTCCTTGATTTATAACCATTCACTTAGTGACTTTTTTTAGTCACCATAGCACTCAACAAAAGAGTGACTTATGTGTTACGGTTCTGGCTATTGTATATTCTTGCTTTGACATTATGACGAATCTTTGCACCTTACGGCCGTCGCAGCATCCCCGGGTCCCATGATTAAAATTCAGACGCTTGGCAACGTTACAGCAGCCCTGACTTACGACAATTGCAGCATTCCCCACGGTCACGTGATCAAAATCCGGACGCTTGGCAACTGACTTGTACTTATGAGGGTCGCAGTGTGCCTGGGGTCACGTGATCCCCTTTTGTGACTTTCCCACAAGCAAAGTCAACGGGGAAGCCAGATTCATTTAACCAACATTTTACTGACCAAACAAACTGCAGTGATTTACTTAACAACGGTGGCAAGGGGCTTCCGGTGGCTCCGCCGGCGTCGATGGAGCCTCTAACGTGAGGCTCCGGTCTCTGAATCAGTATAGCCGTCAACAACAGCGCTCATCAGCTGTTTGTTGCGGCGAAAAAACTCCCCTTCGGGCAAAGAAGGGGAGTAGAGCATTAAGAGCCGGGTTGAGCCCTTCCAGGACCCCTGGAATAAATTTTCAGGGGCAGAGAAGGTGTGCTCCCCAGGCTCTTGAAAAGCTCCTGTTCAGAAACGCTTCTGTCAGCTGACAGAATTAGACGTCGCGACCGCCTCTGTTCTTTCAGGAAGAATAATAAGGGCTTTATTCAGACGGAATGGATACAGGAGCCTTTTGAGTACTGCAAGTATATTGTTACTTTGTTTCTGCCTTTGTATCTACAAACTTTTTTGAATCAATATAACCTTTTTAAGATGGCGTTTGCTTTCTCTGCTGAGTGAAAGTGAAAGATGAAAGTGTTTATTCCACTGAGAAATTGAAACGGAACTTTTTTTCTTTTCTTTTGAAGACTTGTTTGAGAGACTATTTGGACTTGATTCATTTATTGATTTATTTGCTAAACTATAAAATAATTGGACTTTTAAAAGAACTTGAGAAGGGCGGAAGTGGAAAAAAAAATTTTTTTTTCTTTTTTTTAGTTTCCCTTTCTTTGTTTCAATTATGACTACAAGACAAAAGGCAGCTGCTAAGGCGGCTATGCCCTCTCCAGGACAGCTTGTCAAATCACAGTCTGCTCCTTTAGAATCTCAAGAGCCTGTACAGCCCTCACAAATGCTTACAATGAAAGATCTACAGTCTGCTTTAACAGATGTAATATCCTTTTTTAATGATAGGTTTGATAAATTGGAAGATAAATTTGATGTGAAAATAGAGGAAAAGATGGTTGAGCAGAAAAAAGACTTTAAAGCTATGATAGAAGCCTCTAATCAGGAGATGAGAGAAGATATTGTGGACGCTATTAAGGGTGTCTGGGACTATACTATTGTTGTTGAAGAGAAATTAGAGAATGCTGAGCAACATTTTGAAGAAAAACTAGAAGAAATTAGAAGCGATGTACAAGATCAAGCTACTTTGACACAATATCATCAGATGCAGTTTGCGGTTAGAATTAGGGGATTTAGAGATGTATTAAATGAGAACCAAGAAGATCTAAGAAAATTTTTTTCTGAAGCTTTAGCAAAATTTTTGGATGACTCAGTTGAGAATGTGGCCTGGCAGATTGAACGACTGTTCAGAGTGAACTCACGTATTGCAGCTCAAAGGAATTTGCCTAGAGATATTGTGATATATTTTAACACAAGAAAATATAGAAATTGGGTTCTATCAATAGCCTATAATAAACAATTGAGTGTTGCTGGTCAAGATGTACAGGTTTTGAAAGAGATACCTCCTAAGATGCTGAGATCAAGGAAAGATTATGCCTTTTTGACGGAGGAGCTTAAAAGAAGAGAAATACAATATAGATGGGAGGTACCAACTGGACTTTCTTTACTTTTCAAAAATAAAAGATACCGTTTGTTAACTGTAGCTAAAGCGAAAGATTTTTTTGAGAATATATTGATGGCTGATAGATCTACTTCCCCAAAACCTAAGGGGGCAATGTTGGTTAAAGATTTAGAATTACTGCAATCTGCGGAACTTCAACAACCTCGACTAATTTCATCGGTTCTTTTGGATAAAGCAGTTGAGCAACCAGTGCAGTCAATTGATATTTTTCAACCTTTGGCACTAGACAAGCCTAAAGATCCAAGGCGTGCACGTGAATCTACTAAAGCTATTGAACAAAGAGAAAAAACACAACCAACTCAAACCAAGCAAACTGATCTGACATCTATGGAAGCCATGGGAGCAAGACCCAAGAGGCAGGAAGAAGTGGAATGGTCTTTGCAGAAGCTTTCACGTAAAGGCCATGTCAAATAAGTATTTGACGTGGAATGTCAACGGTTTAAATTCTCCACAAAAAAGGAAGAAGATATTTCATTATTTGAAGCAATGTAAAAATGATGTAATCTGTCTACAAGAAACTCACATTAGATTTTCAGACCAGAAATATTTGATTAATAATAAGCTGGGTGCACACTTTGTGGCATCATCTTTAGATAAAAAAAATGGAATTGTTATTTATGTTAAAAATAATATAAAAGCTAAGTTATTAGAAGCAGATAATCAAGGTAGATTTTTAGCTATAGAAATTTTACTGGATGGGAAGAAAGTTCTCTTGATGGGTATATATGCTCCAAACCAAAAACAAGGCATGTTTTATAAATCATTACACAAAAAGTTATTAGAGTTGGACTATAGATCTTGTATTTTAATGGGAGACTGGAATGGAATCCTTGATGCTGGTTTGGATAAGAAAAAGATTTCATTAGTTTCTCAATCGCGTTCAATTTTACCTAAATCTTTCTTTGATATTAAAGATGATTTTAATTTGTTAGATATTTGGAGAGAAAGACATGGTAGGGATCAAGAGTTTACTTTTTTCTCTGACAGACATCAATCATTTTCTAGAATTGATTTTATTTTAACTACTAGTGATTTTATGTTAAATTTAAAGAAAGTTAAAATTTTACCTAATGTATTGTCTGACCACAATCCAGTTATGATGGAATTAAGGTCTGGCCAATTTTTAAGCAGATCCTGGAGACTTAATGAAAATCTGTTTAATTATGAAATGTATGTGCAAGAATGTAAAAAGGCTATCAAGGAATTTTTTAGGTTAAATAAGAATGTAGGTTTACCAATAGAAGTGGTGTGGGACTCTAGTAAGGCCCACATGCGTGGAATATTAATTGAACTGAATGCTAGGCATAGACGTAAACAGGAGGAAAAGAGGCGAGTTTTAGAAGCGGAAATAAGAAAGAAAGAGTTATTATTAATTGATAAACCAGATGATAGTAATATTAAAGAAGGGATAAAGGTTTTATGGAAATAATTTGATATTTTGATGACCGATCAGGTTGCCAGGAATATACAATATGCTAAACATAATACTTTTTTTAATGCTAATAAACCTGGCAGATGGTTGGCCTATACATTAAGGAAAAAACAAAAATCCCGTTTAATTGAGAAGGTTGAATATAAAGGGCAAGAAGTATTTCATCAAGAAACTATTAAGAAGGCTTTTCTAGAGTTCTACACCAAATTGTATGCTGAAGAAAAAGTTCAAGAGAAGGAGATAGATACCTTTTTACAAAACCAAAATGTTTCGGAAATTACTTTGGAACAAAGAGATAGATTAAATGCTTTGATTAAGTCAGAAGAAATTATTGATGCAATTAAGCAATTGAAATTGGGAAAATCTCCAGGCACTGATGGCTTTACCACGATCTATTATAGGTGTTTACAGGAGGAAATAGTGGAACATATGAGGGAGTTATTTGTGAATATACAAGAGGGTGGTCGGGTTCCACCCTCCTGGAAAACGGCTAATGTATGTTTGATTCCTAAAGAGGGCAAAGATAATGTTCAAGTAGAAAATTTTAGACCTATTTCCTTGTTGAATACGGATTATAAGATTTTTGCAAAAATTTTGGCTAATAGATTAATGACAGTTTTGACACAGAGGATTCACCCGGATCAAACTGGTTTTTTACAAGGGAGACAGATGAAAACCAATGTTAGACAACTTGTTAACATATTGGAATATTTGGATAAACATATCCAAGTACCGGCTGTTTTAATGTTTTTAGATGCAGAAAAAGCTTTTGATAGACTGAATTGGACATTTCTGCAAAGGCTTGTGGTAAGGATGGGAATGGGGGACCAGTTTATTAATTCTATATCAGCTATATATCAGAAACAAACAGGACAGATTATAGTGAATGGACAATTAACAGATTCATTTAATATAGAAAAGGGTACTAGGCAGGGTTGTCCCTTATCCCCCTTATTGTTTGTTTTAACTTTAGAGGTACTATTGAATAGGATTAGAGCATCAGAGGAATTAAGGGGGGTACAAATTAGACAACATGATTATAGATTATGTGCCTTTGCAGACGATTTACTTGTGACGCTAACTCAGCCAATACAATCGGCTCAAAGTTTGATGGAAATTATTCGAAATTATGGAAAAGTTTCAGGTTTTAAACTAAATTTATCCAAGACAAAGATGTTGGTTAAAAATCTTGATAATAAATTAAAACAAGATTTGGAAAGAATAACGGGATGCGAGATAGTTAAAAAAGTTAAATATTTAGGAATTTATATAGAAGCTTCAAATGGTAAATTATATAAGAATAATTATGAACTCTTATGGTGTAAAGTACAAAAAGAATTGGAGAATTGGAAAAAACTACAATTATCTATGTTGGGCAGAATAGCCGCTATTAAAATGAATGTATTGCCGAAATTTTTATTTTTATTTCAAATGTTACCAATACTTAAAAAGGATGGAAATCTTGATGAATGGCAGAAAGGTATAAACAAATTTATTTGGGATGGCAAGAAACCAAGGGTCAAATTTAAAATTATTCAAGACACAAGAGAGAGAGGTGGTTTGAAAGTGCCTAATTTTAAATTATATTACTATGCAGCAGTTCTAGTGGTTATAAGTGATTGGATTAATTTAACAAATGAAAGAATATTAAATATAGAAGGATATGGGTTAGTATATGGGCTCCACGCGTATTTAGTTTATGATAAAAAACTGGATAGGGGTTTTAAAGAGCATATAATAAGAAACTCTGTCTTGCGAGTCTGGAAAAAGTATTATTATAAGTTAAATGGTAAAACTCCTTTATGGACAGTTCCCAGACACGCAATACAGAGCATAGGTATACAACAAATCCAAGACGTGGTGCCCTATGATAAACTTTTAAATAAAGAAGGGAATAGCCTAGAACTGAAATCATTAGATAAATTAAGGGAGGAAGGTATAGCTCATAATTGGTTTTATCACGCACAACTTCAAGCCAGATGGCAAAAAGATGTCAAGATGGGTTTTTCTCTAAAGGATGATGAAAAATTAATTATACAAATTAGAGATCAAAGAAAGATGCATATTAAAAGAATATATGATGCTTTAATTGAAATTGATTCTGGAACTGAATTAATTAAAGACTGTATGATTAAGTGGGAAGGTAACTTCGGTCACCCAATTATGATGGAAATTTGGAAAAGAATATGGGTGAAAAATGTTAAATTTACACAAGCTCAGCATCTAAGAGAAAATTTTTATAAAATGTTTTACAGATGGCACTTAGATCCCAAAAAATTATCGTCTATGTATCCAAATTTGCAACCCAAATGTTGGCGATGTGATTCTATGGACGCTACTTACTTTCACATTTGGTGGTCTTGCAAAAAAATTAAGGCTTTTTGGATAAAAATATGGTGGATTCTTCAAAATATCCTGAAAAAGCGTATTGAGTTTGTACCACAGTTGTTTTTGTTGGGTATTACAAAGGACTGTTCCACCACAGAGACTAAGTTGATTTTGAACTTGATTACTGCTGCAAGACTGTTGGTGGGACAATATTGGAAGTCACCTGAAATACCATCTATTGAAGAATGGACATTAAAAGTTACCCATCTTGTGGAGATGGCTAAGATTTCGGCATACCTGAAGAACCACTCAAATGAAACGTTTTTGATGGACTGGAAGAAATGGATTGATTATATGCAAAAGAAATATCAGTTGAAAGAATTAGATTTGATATATAGTTAAATAGTTTAATATAGTAGTTTAGTGGGGTTTCTTGTGTTTTTACCCTGTATTCATTCTGGGAAGCCTGGGGGGGAGGGGGGAGGGAGATAATATACATTAGTTTATGTTTCTCAACTGTAGTTGGGGGCTTAGGGATTAGATAACTTTTGTAGGATGCTCGGTAGAATTTTAGTTAGCGTTTTGGATGGCGAGGAGGAGGAGCGAAAATACAAGAGGAGTGGGCTGGTGGAGGGTGTTGTGGAGGGGGGTTCCGAGCAGCTTTTTGTATTGTTTATTTTTATTATGTAATTTGTTTGTTTGTTTTCAGTTGAGTTAATAGGTTACTATGTTATAATTGTTAAAAGTTTTTAAAAAATTTAATAAAAAAATTATTAAAAAAAAAAAAAACAACGGTGGCAAGAAAAGTCGTAAAATGGGGCGACAGAAATGTTGGGCTCAATTGTCATTAAGTCGTGGAGTACCTGCATTCATTTAAAATCTGTTTCTATCTGTGTCCCATAGCCTGCTCCTCAGTTGGCATGAAATTTTAAGTTAACTCTAAGAAGAATAGAAAAAGTAGAAACGGGAGGCTGCCTTAACTAGGACTGATGAATTGTGGCACCACTCGTTTAAATGTGTTTAAAAACTTTCCACATAAACCTTTTTTTTCTCTCTTTCTCCTGCTTTTTCTTATTATTATGCAAATCTTTCCAGTGTTTCCCACCTGGTTCCTTTCAATTATGCTGTGCTGCACACCAGCCTCCTAATGACCTGTCATTTTCCCCTTCCTCTCCCTTCCCCAGTCCTCCTCCAGCATCTGCAGAGTAGCCCCAGATCTGTTCCTATCTTCTAATTATCATAACACAAAAGATGCTGTTTTTATTGTTTCCTTGTCGTGAAATATTATGCATCTGGTTGAAAATGGTCCCTTGTTTCCCCCCCCCCCGGGTTTCATTTTAGCACTTTTGGGTCCTGAAGTTCCTCTTTCACCACACCACAGCCAAAGCAAACCATCCTATTTCAGATAAGATGTGGTGGCTGCCATTTTTATGGCAGAACTCGCAGAAAACTATTTTTTTCATATTGTTTTTCCAGTGTTTCCTATTTAGAGATATGTGGCTTTTCCCTCTGCCTGTCTTTTTCCTCATTGTGGCTAATGGGGCTTCAAATTAAGATAATGGCTTACTTATTTGATAGGGGCAGCGATCATAAAATCAATTGGCATGGCCGTGACTATAGCATCTTCTAGTTGTTATTGCAAAGAAAGTCGGAAAAAGAATCTTTGTTAGATGTGCTACACCACATTTGCACTTCGGAAGAATCCCAATAGCTTCATAGAGAATCTATCCATGAATAAAAAGTCTCACAAGTTTGTGTGAACCCTGTAGGAGGAGGGCCATATTAGACTATTATATCCAAAAATCAGGAGGGGTCTGGTAAGTGCCACATTTCATTAAAATGCACGCACATATTTAGGCTTTTTTTAAAAAAATGGTAGCTTGAAAAGGTGCTACCAGGTTCCTGATTTATGCAGGTCAGGTCAAAAAATCCAAAACTTCCACAGTAATAATAATGAACATAGGTCAATCACAACTTGTGTCTGAGCCACAGCAAATGCTTCTGTGGTGCTAGGTGACATATTCAGTGGATGCTGCAACACCTGTAATATGTGTGTGTGTGTGTGTGTGTGTGTGTGTATGTATATGTATATGTATATATATATGTATATATGTATATATGTATATATGTATAAATAAAACTTGGAATTGGATTTGGATTCCAATATTTGGGGGCCATCACAAGGAAGGCAAGTCAGCCTATTCTCCAAAGCACCTAAAGGCAGGACAAGAAACAATGGATGGAAATTAAACAAGGAGAGAAGGAACCTAGAACTAAGAAGAAATTTCCTAACAGTGAGAATTAACCAGTGGAACAGCTTGCCTCCAGAAATTGTGGGTGCTCCATCACTGGAGGTTTTTAAGAAGAGACTGGACAGCCATTTAGAGATTGGACAGGCTCCAACTTCGCTATTCTGGATTTTCCTTTAAGATGTTTCTCATAAAGTGTGAAATGTAATGTCTTTTTTTGTTGATTGTGTTTGCAGAGCTTGGAGACCTTAAAGAGCTGCAGACGCTGGATGTCTCAACCAATCATTTGATAACCTTGCCTGAAAAACTGCACAAGTGCCACTCTCTTCAGTACCTCACTGCTGACCAGAATCATCTCTGGTACGTCCCTCGCCATCTTTGCCAGCTTCCCAGTCTCAATGAGTTGTCCATGGCAGGAAATCAGCTTGCTTTCTTGCCTCTTGGTGAGTGCTGTTTTGGCTATTTGAGAATTAAACTCTAAAATATAAGAACATAAGAAGAGCCATGCTGAATCAGGCCAAAGCCCATCGAGTCCAGCATTCTGTGTCACCCAGTGGCCCACCAATTGTACATGGGGATCTTGAGCAGAAAGAGAAGGCAAAACCCTCCCTTTCCCTTGACCCCCAACAAATGGTACTCAAGGGAATCCTGCCTGCCTCAACCAACATAGAGGCGGCACATGGACATCCGTTTTAATAGCCACCAATACACTTGGCATCCATGAATCTATCTAGCCCTGCCTTGAAGCTATCAAGGCTGACAGCTGTCACGACCCCTTCTGGAAGTGAATTCCATAAATCAATGACCGTCTGGGTGAAGAAATATTTCCCTTTATTTGTCCTCACTTTCTTAGCTATGAGCTTTAGGGAGTGCCTAAATATATGGGCAGGGGTCTAGCTACAAAAGGGGCCAATGAGATAAATTTTATATTAGAAATCAAAAAAGGATCTGATATCTAACTAGTCAAAAATCTTCCAATTTTACGTATTTTGGGTTCATGCATTACACTAACCAATGTTTGCTATAATAATAACAACAACAATAATAATAATGTTGAAAGGGACCTGGGGGAATCTTCTAGTCCAACCCACTAGTCAAGTAGGAGACCTTATACCATTTCAGACAAATGGTTTTCCAGTCTCTTCTTAAAAACTTCCAGTGTTGGAGCATTCACAGCTTCTGGAGGCAGGTTGTTCCACTGATTAATTGTTCTAACTGTCAGGAAATTTCTCCTTACTTCTAGGCGGCTTCTCTCTTTGGTTAGTTTCCATCTGTTGCTTCTTGTCCTGCCTTCTGGTGCTTTGGAGAACAGCTTGACTCCCTCTTCTTTGGGGCAACCCCTGAGATACTGGAAGACTACTATCATGTCCCCCCTCGTCCTTCTCTACATTAAACTGGACATACCCAATTCCAGCAACCATTCTTCATATGTTTTCACCTCCAGTCCCCTAATCGTCTTTGTTGCTCTTCTCTGTACTCTTTCTAGAGTCTCAACATCTTTTTGACATCATGGTGACCAAAACTGGATACAGTATTCCAGGTGTGGCCTTGCCAAGGCATTGTAAAGTGGTATTAACACTTCACGTGATCTTGATTCTCTCCCTCTGTTAATACAGCCTAGCACTGTGTTGGCTTTTTTGGCAGCTGCAGCACACTGATGAAACCAATAATCAGATGGGCTCATGTAGAGAGTTGCAATCCACGCACTATAAATCAGGATGGCTGGATTCCCAGATCAGGCTAAGCCAAACAAAAAAACAACAACAACCCTGCACTATGATTTATTAGCTGATTTTTAATGAACTTTGGGGTTAACCCAGGTTCAGTTTGTCAACTTCGCTGAGAATTCCACTTTTTAGATGTGGTTTTCAATCTTCCAGTGTGCCTCCTACAACCTTCCACCAACGATGGGCAGCATCAGTTTTCAGCTTCTCACCTTGGTCAAATAAACCCAACCAATATTGTTGATACGTTGGAGGGCCTAGCAGGTTGTAAGATTCCAACTGGTACTTTATTCAAGACAGCATGGTTTAACAAACCAGGGTTTAGCATGTTGCATGAATCCAGTCTAAATTTGACAATTAACAATTGATCAGTGGAACAGCTTGCCTCTAGAAGTTGTGGGTGCTTCATCACTGGAAGGTTGGCCTAGAACAACACCGGTCTGCAGAATGCCAGCAACCGTTCCGCGCAAACAAGCAAAGCCCCATCTGCAGGATGCAGGCAGTACATGAATCCAGGTCCCCTCCGGTCCATGGAAAATCTCTCTTCACGGAACCGGTCCCCGGTTCCTCAAAAACCTCCATTTGCCTTCCAATCCTGTTATTCTGTTAAATAAAGTTGAGTTTGGGTGGCCTGTTTCCCAGGAGTTAAAGGTGGTATGGAAGAGGAAAGCTTGGGTGAAGGAAGTGTTTCTCTTTTCACCTGTTAACACACACACACACACACACACAAACATATATTCCAGACAGCTCAAGAAATTCTGCGGAAATTCAGTGAATAACAGAATTTGGCAGCATAGTTTCCATCAATCCAGAAGGTAACTTTTAAGATGGGAATCCCGGTGTTGAAATTCAGTGACAATAGCAGAATTTGGCAGCCTGATTTCCATCCGTCCAAAAGGTAACTTTAGGATGGGAATCCGAGTGTTTTTCCTTCAGTAGGCCTCTCTTGCTTTTCCCCTCATTTTGGAGGAAAAGCAAAGCAAAACAAAAACTACAATCACAGCACCGAGAATCTGGCCAGTTCGCTGCCAAATTTTAGCAGTGTGTTCTTGGAAAGCGAGGCGACCGCAAATGTGCTAAGGACCACCTGCAGCTTTTGAGTCGCCCACCCTACTTTAGGATATTGCTCTGCCAGCCCATATGTTTCAGGATGAGTGTATTAATTCTGCTCTTTTTTTTTAAAAATTAAAAATTCCTTTATTAAAACATTCAGCATTGTACATAAAATCTTTGTATGCATCCAACATCATAGCATCTGGTATACAACCCTACGTATTATTCTTTGGAAACGTCTGGTTTGGTAAACATTTTTCACTCCTCACTTCAATCCTCTATTATACCCCCGTTACATTTTTTATTCTCTATGATCCCTGATAATAGGTCTTGAGGTAGTAGTTAAACATTAAATATAAGATCATATTAATAATCAATCCTCAGAGAACACAGCATATAACACTACGTATTAATCTTTGTAAACGCTTGGTTTGGTACATATTCTTTACTCCTCACTTCCAGTCTCAACTATATGTCTGTTGTATTTTATCTTTTCTTTTATGATCCCTAGCAAAAGATCCTGAGCTAGAGATTCAATAACCTGGGGTAAAGATTCAGTCTGCTTTTTCATTATTAAAGTAATCAACATTAAGCATTGTTGTGGGTGTCTCTAGACCAGCTGGGGAAATGTCATAAGATGATGAAGAACAGCCGGGCCCCTCTGGGTATTTTCCCCTCCCGGCAGCTGACACAGACAGGGAGGAGATTTACAGGCAGTCTGGGTCGGATTCTCAAAGTGAGGGGTCAGATTTGGAACAGGAAAATAGATAGATTGATCCGAGATTCCGAAGGTTTGATAGGCGGAGGTGTCAGTTACGTGGAAAAAGGAAGTGACGTATTGAAAACTATATTAGAAGGTGAAGGAGGGACTAATTCTTTGTCACGAGCAACGTTTATATCAAGACGCAGTCTGATGCATCACCGAGTTAGTTTGAACTCAGTTTTCTGTGGTTTTTGGAATGTACGGAAGATTAATGATGTCTTGGACAACTTAAGAGATAAAGAGTGAGTTATTTGGAAGGGGGGATCGCAGTGTTAAGCTGAATGTACATACGTCAAACTCTCCGGAATGAACTGCCAGCATCTTACTTTGAAATTTATTTCTTGAACTGTGTTAAATAAAACTCTTAAAGAAATATTCATGTGGATTTTACTAAGCTGAGAGGGGCCAGACATAACAAGCATAGGATCATGTTAAGAAGCAGTCATATTAAGAAGCAATCATCGTAGAACATAACATACAACAATAGGTAGACATTCTTCACTCTTCACTTCAAGCCTCTACTATACACCTGTTACATTTTTTTAATTCTGCTCTTTTTAAAAAAAAAAAACCATACACACATCAAATTAATAATACCGCTTACTTTATTATCTCAAAATACATAGCTTTTCTGCTTTCACATCGGGGTTAAAAAATACCAGGGCAGATACATAAGACCTCTTGTTCCATGTTCAGCCATGTGGAACGCAGATGCCTTGAAGACAATTTAAAAAAAAAAAAAGTATAGTTGAATTGGGGTTTGTTTAGGACTCGTGCAGTTTGCTCAAGTGAAAAGTCTTTGATCTCTCATGCTGGGAGGAGGAGAAAAAACGAAAAACGTTGCGGACAAACTACTGTTTAAAAAAAAAAAAAGCTACATGCAAACTTCTCTTTGTGACTTCAGATGCTACCTTCTTCCTTTTCTACCAAGTCTGAAAAGAACATGTTTAGGAAAAGTATTCTTTGTGTGTGTGCTTTTTGCATGATCATCCCATCATAAGACTGGAAGGGACCTCAGAGATCTTCTAGTCCATCCCCCTGTTCAAGACAGTTGTTGTTGTTCGTCCATCGAATTCGGTGAGGACCTTGACATCTTGTGGATTTATGGGCCATCAACGATGTGTCCGTAGGTGGCTGATAAGACCGATGTTAGCACGGAATGTTCTGCCACATACTGAACAAAGAAATGTAGACACTGTTACTTCGGCATTTACAGCTCTGGCTTTGCGGAGTGCACACTTCTCTTGTGCCAAGATTGTCCTTCTATGTTCCTATGTCTGGCAACCCTGGTACACCAGAGTACGCCATGTCGATCGATCATGCGCCAGAGGTTCCCAGGAGGTGGTGTTAATATCCAGGGACTTGAGAGAGGCTTTCAGCGTTGTCTTTATATCGCTTCTTTTGTCCCCCCGTGTGATCGTTTTCCTTGAGACAGCTAACCGTAAAAGAGCTGTTTAGGGATGCGATGATCTGGCATCCTTACAACATGGCCTGCCCAGCGCATCTTGGCAGTAGACCACCCCAGATAAATGGTTGTCCAGTTTCTTCTTGAAAACCTGTAGTGATAGGGCAGCCCCAAACTCCAAGAGGCAAGCTATGCCACTGATTAACTATTCTCACTATTTCTATGTAGGGTCTCTCTCATATAAGCTTCCACCCATTACTTCTTGTCCTGCCCTCAGATACTTTGGAGAATAAGTCAATCCCCTCCTCTCTGTGACAGCCCCTCAATATTGGAAGACAGTTATCATGTCCCCCCTAATTCTTCTATCTGATGGGCTACACATATCTAAGTCCCTCAGCGATGCATCATAACAATTTAGCTTCCAGATCCTTTGTCGTCTTTGTTGCAGAAGTTTAAAACTTTAATAAGAGCCACAAGAGCGCTGCTAAGATTTAAGATTTCTTAACATTTAGATATAATCTTTTTGTGGTTTGGCTTGGCTTCTCTTGGCTCAGCTTTTAGATCATGGAGACGTTTTCATGAGAAAGGAACAAGCAAAGATATAACAAATGTGCTGATAGTACAGATGTACAGTATGTGTACCCTGGTTCTCAGCTGCTGAAACTTGCATCAATAGAGATTTTTCACAGTGCACTAAAAGTGGAGGGGAAAAAAACAGCTATTTGTTGCTTATTTTTAATGGGTCTTGGCTGCATTTTCACAGCTTAGGGAACGTTTTTTAAAAACCTTGTAAAACCTGAAAGTTTTAATAGCAAAATTAAATTTATACTAACTATAAAAGTACTAGCTACAAGGAAATAAAATGCAGCTTCAATTAGGGAGGTTCATCACCACTTTGCAAATTAAGTTATGATGCACTTCCAAAGCTTTTTATTTCCCATCTGATTCACTTAACAACCGTGTTATTAACTTAACAGCTGCCGTGATTCACTTAACAACTGTGGCAAGAAAGTTTATAAAATGGGGCAAAATTCTCTTAAACGACTGTCTCACTTAGCAACGAAAATTTTGGATTCAATTGTGGTCATAAGTCTGGAGTATCTGTACTTTTTGGCTGGTCTCCAGGAAGCAAACTGCATCTCCTGGAGCTAAGAAAAAAAAATGTTGTAAATCAAATTGTTTCATTTCATTCACAGGTTCATGCATGCACCAACACAAAAGAGGAATACAGAGCAGTGTTCTCTTATTCTTAGTCATGTCAATGTTTTTCTTGGAATGAGACAGTCCCACTTAGATCTGGCAGCTTTCTTGAAGAAGAAGAAAAATCACATAAGAAAATTGGAACTCTGCATTGTTCTTTTCCCAGCCGTTTAATGAGACTTCTGTTATTTCTTGTGAAAGAATGCATTTGCATATATTCCCTGACAGAAACGTGGAAGTTAGGGGATAATGTTCATTGCAGAATCTATCTTGTTATTATATGGTTTCCATTTATTTCATAAAAAGGTTTTTCTAGACTGCTCAGATGGTAAGTGCGTTCGCTGACATGCCAGGAAGGTGTCTGTATGTACGTATGTGTTTGCTTGAACATGTCTGTCAGGAAGGTGATTACTTATTTTCTGTTTCATGTTTCTTAAATCCAGATTTAGGTCGTTCCCGGGAACTGCAATATGTTTATGTGGATAACAACGCTCAGCTTAGAGGTCTCCCTTCTTACCTTTACAACAAAGTCATTGGCTGTAACGGGTAGGTCCTCAGATTTAAGTTAAGCCCACAAATGTAAATTGCCATGGATCTTTTATCTTCTAAGTCTTATTTATCAGTTCTATCTTGGATTATTTAATCTGTCGAATGACGGTCCTATGCTTTAAAGCGGGGGTGTCAAACTCAATTTCATTGAGGGCCGCATCAGCATTGCGGTTGCCCTCGCGGGGCCGAGTGGGTGTGGCCAGGGTGGGTGCAGCCTACCTTGTGGGTGTGGGTGGAGTGGGTGTGGCCTACTGGGTGGGCATGGCCAGCTCTACATCGTTCACGTCAAGGGTGCCTGTGGGGGCCTGGGCAGGAGTGGGACAGATCTGAGGGTCTCTGGCAGAAGGGGGTGGGACCGGGGCAAGCACCAAGGCATGGTCCATTTCTTCATTCCTCACAAAGGGGGACCCCTCCCCAGCATGCACCCAGGGGGCAGGGCCGACGCGGCAGGGGCTGGTTCCTCGCTGTTTCTGGACGGCCTTGTGGAGCCAAGACTGAATGCCTTTCAGCATAGATGGCCACCACAAAATTGTATATTGGCTCCCGGCCGGCCTGGGCCAGGGCCAAGGCAGCGGGGGCCGTTCCCTCACTGTTTCCAGGATGGCTTCGCAGCCACATGAAACTACTTCACGGGCCGCATCCGGCCCCCTTGTGTTTGACATGTCTGCTTTAAAGGAATTTACCTATAATGTCTGCCCCATTCAGTTGTATTAAATCTCCTGCATTAATTTTCTTGCTATTAAATGCTTATAGAGCTTAGCCTTCTGGGCTGCTTTTTGCTCTTCTAAGATAGTTAAGGGGGGAAAACTGAACCTGAGACTGGGTAGGAATGGAACAGAAGTCTTGACACAAACCTGCATTTTTCATATACATCATATGGTAACATCCTCTAAGAGTGCTTTGCAACATAGGGTTCCATACGTTTAGTAAGGCCGTGTATCATAGGATGATGTAGGTAAGTCTCTAAACTGGCACATTCCAGACCCACTTGAAGAGAATCTTCATAACTCATGAGTGGAAATACGGATTCCCTGGTGCTCCCCGAGCTTGGTAATCTGCTTGCAGACATTTCATTATCCAACTAAGTAACATCATCAGTGCTAGAAGAGAGGGGGGGTTTGGTCTCTGTTTATACAGTGTACAAGTGGTTTGACCTTTCCAACTCCATGGGGATTCTCAATCATCCAGATCATGGTCGTCCCCAAAAGTGTTTTTTTTCCAAAAGGAAAGGCAACTGGACTTCCTTGTTTTGTTTTGTTTTTCTTGGAAAATGTTTAGCTTCTCATTCCAAGAAGTTTCTTCATCAACTCTAATTGCCTGGTGGGGAAGGATTTATACTCTTAGCAGTCATCTCCTCATTAGTTCTTTGAAAGTCATTGAGGCCACTTGGGGATCGAGCAGTATCCTCAGAGTCAGCTGAATTAGAATGCAAACAGGTATGGACCCTTTTTGGGACTGTTGAAAGGACTGTGTTGTAAACAGGAGATACGTGATGTTGTATCCCTCTCCGCTGTTATCCTAGGTGGCCTCTATGACTCCTCTTTTGAAAACAGCAAAGTTCTGGACAGAGAGGACCGCTGGATTGTTGCTCGTTTGCATTTGAGCATTTAAGATGATTCTAATGCAGCGGTTCTCAACCTATGGGTCGCGACCCCATTTGGGGTCGAACGACCGTTTCGCGGGGGTCGCCGGACACTGCGGTCCGCCATTTTGTTTTTTTGGTTTTGTTTTGTTTTTTCCGTCGCGCGCGCGCTGCGCATGCACAGTTCGGGCCGTCGCGGTCTGCCATTTTTTTTCCATTGCGTGCGCCGCGCATGCGCGGTTCGGGCCGTTGTGGTCCGCCATTTTTTTTTTCGTCGCACGCGCGCCGCGCATACACAGTTCGGGCCGTCGCGGTCTGCCATTTTTTTTTCATTGCGTGCGCCGCGCATGCGCGGTTCAGGCCGTCGCGGTCCGCCATTTTGTTTTTGGTTGTTTTTTTTTCCGCCGCGCATGCGCGGATCGGCCCGGCACACATGGGCGGGGCAAGTGTGGTCTCAACCTGAAAAAGGTTGAGAACCACTGCTCTAATGGCAAGCAACCAGGCCCAGCCCCCAAAACTTCACACCTTCTGGATCTTTTAGAGTACACTTCCCAACATTCCCTGTAGCATTCCGCAATGGGGAATGCAGTTTAGCCCATCTGGAGGGTGATTAAAGTATTCCTGTTTTCTTTCTGCCTCCGAAAAGTGGTATTAGATACCACTTGCTTGCTTTTCCTCTTAAGATGGCAATTTTGAAGCAAAACGTATTCCCTTAGCAAACAGAATAACATGCCTCTGTTTAATTGGGATTGATTCATAATTTGAAAAGCATCTTTCTGTGTGCTTCAGGCGCTGTTGGCAAAACTTGAAAGTGTGCGCATTAGATGAAATGGCAACTGCTGGCATAATCCCCTTAGGTCTGAATTGCCTTCTGTCAGGTGATTCTGTAAATAGATCAGTGAGTCCTGCTCACTCTTCTTAACATTGGACAAAGGGAGATTGTTATCTCCAGGAGTTGAATATTCATACTGTAAATAGCAGCCGCACAAGTCAAATCCTTAGCCCTGCTGGGACAAACACGCTGGGAGTGGATGCGTAAAAGTCAACTATGGGTCCTAGCCTGTGCCAGCTGAAAGATTCCATGTTCTTGGAACTGTTGAATGGAAAAGGATTACATTCCAGTGAAAACAGCAGCATTTAAGCAGGCGGCAACACTTTCTTTTGGTGGTTCATGCAAATAAAACGCGTGCCCTTCTTTCTCAAAGCAGACCTTGAAGATTGAGAAACATAAGCTAAACAAGTACTGCGTTATTTGTTACAAACTGCAGTATCCGGAGGGCTTAAGGAAAAAAATATACCCTGTCAAATTCGGTGTCGCTTTTAAGTCTTTTTGAGAAAGCAATTGAATTGCATCAGGATCTCCTCCTTGAGCGAATGCCACCCACTGAGACCACGGGAATAAGACCCCTGTGGAACAGCTTATAACAAGCTGTCCGCTCTTCTCCTATCTTACTGGATTTCCAGAGACACAGGTTGCCTCTCAAGGGCTTTGAGAGATGTGGCAGCCTGCAGGTATGGATGGCACTGGCATTAGATGCTGATCAAAGTGATGCAATATATTTTAGCCACCTGGGGCTCCTGGAAATCTGCAGCTTAGAATGTCAAGTATGTAAGTAAGTAATTGTGTATGTTTAATGATCTGAAATTTTACTTGCTAGATCCAGTGTAAAACCAAATTACAGGACCAACTCTTTTGCTCTTCATTTCTGTCATTTAAATTCTTAAATGTAACCAGATTCTGAAAAATCTACTTTTTTGGGGGGTGGGGGGAGAGTTGCCTGGTGCTCTCTGAGCTTGGTTGTTTTCTTGCAGATGTTTCATGACCCAAACTAGGTAACATCATCAGTACTAACACTAACACTAGCTTGGGTCATGAAACATCTGCAAGAAAACAACTAAGCTTAGAGAACACCAAGGAGCTATAAATATTCTCCTTACTGGTTATTTTCTGTTGGGATATTATCCTTTTGTGTTGATGAAAACACTTTGGAATCAACGCCCTTGTGTACGGTTTGCCATATTTACGTCTATCAGGCCTTAGAGCAAGTTTCTGCTTGTCTTTTGTGCAATTGCTTGACATCTGCGGGCCTGATTAAAATTGATGGAAGTCAAGTTGGGGATGTCACACTTAGCAAGCTTCTTATCAGCAAGTTAATTTTCATTCTTGAAGCCTGATGTTGAGCACCTCCTGTAAATAGGAGACATTTGCAGTTTGTTGCCAGGTTTGCATATTGAATTGATCCATATTTGGGAGCTGATTTGATTTTGATTTAGAATATTGATTTAGAATATTTTCTGTTCATTCTGATCACGTCAAACACTAGATTATAGTTTGGATGAGCCCCCCTCTCCCTGTCTCTCTTTTTTAAAAGGCCAGCAAGTTATTCACAAGAAATGTATTTAATGCAGATTTGCCTTTTTCTTCTCTGCCTGGTTCTTATTGAAATGATCTGAGATGATGTCTAGTTTTACGAATGAAGGCAAATACACGTATCCAAGGATAACGATGCAAAATCAAACTTGGGTCGATTCCAGAACCAGAGATTTGCTCTTTGAGCTTTTGGACTCGTGCTGGAGCCAGTCTTCGGGGAATTTCTGTACTGGAAGCCTGGGAAACAGACCCCTTGTCAGTCAACAGGAGTGCTGGATTACCACCAGCCTTTTAAATACTTAGGAGCCGAGGGCTTGGCAGCCCAAGGAAACATCAGCCAGTCACCAGCCATCCATACACCAATCAGCCAGTAGGAAGGCACTGCATAAACACGACTCACAGAACAGCCCAAAGCACGTATTCCAGTGAGAGAAATTCCCTGAAGATGGGCTTCAGCATGACTCCAAGAGCTCGGAAATCTCTGGTCCCGGGAACCGACCCAAATTCGAATTTGCACTTCTAGTTTTGATTGCAAGGGCATGTCTTGAGTGTTCTTTTAGGCCAATGGTGCCCTCGTCAGCTACTCTTCCGCAGAATAATAATAATAATAATAATAATAATAATAATAATAATAATAATAATAATAATAATGTTTGAAGGGACCTTGGAGGTCATCTAGTCCAACCCCCTGCTCAGGCAGGAAATCCTATACCATTTCAGACAAACGGCTGTCCAGTCTCTTCTTAAAAACCTCCAGTGTTGGAGCATTCACCGCTTCTGGAGGCAGGTTGTTCCACTGGTTAATTGTTCTCACTGTCAGGAAGTTTCTCCTTAGTTCTAGGTTGCTTTTCTCCTTGCTTAGTTTCCATCCGTTGCTTCTTGTCTTTGCCCTCAGGCGCCTTGGAGAACAGCTTGACTCCCTCTTCTTTGGGGCAGCCCCTGAGATAGAGTCTCAACATTTTTTTTTACATCGTGCTGACCAAAACGGGATGCAGTATTCCAAGTGTGGCCTTACCAAGGCCTTGTAAAGCGGTGTTAATACTTCACGTGATCTTGATTCTATATATCACAGGTCACAGATCACACCAAGTTTGCATCGCTCACCATTTTTTCTCCTTTCTTCAAACCTCCCTCCAGCTGTGGTTCTCCTCTTCAGAAATCAGAGCTGCAGCTTCTGTCCTTTTCATCGGGACAGTTGACGGTTTTCCTCCCGGCGGAGGTGAAGCTGATAGGGACGGAACTGGACCACGTGCTCCCCTTGCAGGAGACGGCCATGAGGACCTTATATAACACATACTGCAAGTCTCTAAAAGGTAGATGGATGATGGTTGAGTGTCTCCAATATCTTCGGTCTGTAAAGCTGGGAGGGAGGAGGAGGAGGAAGCTCTGGTCGTCCAGACGTGGCCAAACAAAAAATGTCCGCCATCTTTTGCCATTTTTCCCCCCTGTGATGTTTACCTCCAGGCTGGACTACTGTAATGCTCTCTACATGGGGCTCCCCTTGAGGTGCATCCGGAAGCTCCAACTTGCCCAGAATGCGGCCGCGCGGGTAGTGATGGGAGCGTCGTGGCGCTCCCACGTAACACCGCTCCTGCGTGAGTTGCACTGGTTGCCGGTGGTCTTTCGGGTGCGGTTCAAGGTGTTAGTGACCACTTTTAAAGCGCTCCATGGCATCGGACCCGGATACTTACAGGACCGTCTACTGCCAGCAAATACCTCCCGCCGTCCGGTACGCTCCCACAGAGAGGGCCTCCTCAGGGAGCCGTCGGCCAGACAGTGCCGGCTGGCGACCCCCAGGGGGAGAGCCTTCTCTGTGGGAGCTCCCACGTTATGGAACGAGCTCCCCCCCGAACTCCGTATAATAACAGATTTACGCACCTTCCGTCGGGAACTAAAAACATTCCTTTTCCGACAGGCCGGCCTGGCATAGAAGCTTCTGAGTATTTTTTAAGATTTTAAATTTTATATGTTTTGGGTTTTAGGATTTTGGCCAAATGATTTAATTTATTTTTAATTATTTTAAATTTTGTATATTTATATGTTTCTTAAATTTTAGGCTGTACACCGCCCCGAGTCCTTCGGGAGAGGGGCGGTATAGAAATTTAATAAAATAAATAAATAAATAAATAAATACAGGTAAGTCCTTGACTTAACACCACAGTTGGGGCCAGAATTTCCACTGCCCAGCAAAATGGTCGTTGAATAGTCGAGCCCGATTCTGTGACCTTTTTGGCCCGGGTTGTTAAGCAAATCGTGTGGTCACTAAGGGAATCCCATTGACTTTGTTTATCAAAAGCCGGCCGAGACAGTCGCAAATGGTGACCGTGTGACTCCGGGACACCGCAACCATTGTAAATACACGCCGGTTGTCAAGTACCCAAGTTTTGATCATGGGGATGCTGCAGTGGTCATAAATGTGGGGACTAGCCCTCAGTCACTTTTTTCAGAGTCTCAAATGGTTGTAAGTCTATATACTGTGTGTCAACAATTCATTTTCTGCATCCTTCTGAGAATCTGGGATAGAGGTGTGTGTGCATTTATTACCTGAAAACCTAAGGGAACAACCCTCCACAGACCTCCAAAACATGAATAGGATGGGAGGGAAAACTATTAAGTGTATGAGTGGAGAGTAATCTTATTAATGGTGTTTAATTTTAATTATATCTGAATTCAAATGAAATCAAGGAGGCACGCTTCCAAACTGGTCACCCAGTTATAGCTGTTTCTGTCTTCTGTGAAGTTTTTTGGAATTGTCTGATGCCATCTTTTTTTCTCCGTTCCTCTCTAGATTTGAAGTTCATGACGCCGATCTCATTACCCAGAAGCCTCCTGGATTTGCTGCACTGCCCTCTGGGACACTGCCACCGTTGCAGTCAGCCCATGTTTACTATTGTCTACCCAAAGCTCTTTCCCTTAAGAGAGACACCAATGGCTGGATTACATCAGGGGTAATTACAGAGAAAATTACATACTGGTTTCAGACTGTATGCATGGGCTTCAGCTAGAAGAGAAGGAAGGCATTTGCAAAAGCAAATGCTTGAGCTTTTGTGAGTCTGATAACTATCTACCCTACAAATGGAGAAGTGCATTATTAAGACTCAGTTACGAGGTGGATTTTCCACAAGATGCTGCTTCTATTCCAAATTGCAGCATTTCACATTGAATATTCAATTGTATGTTTTTTTTCTCACCTGGGAAACTTAAGTAGCGGAAGATGAACTATGAGAGAGATTCTTTCTTCCTATAGAATAGGGAGAGAATCAGAAAGTGAAGTAGGAAGGAAGCATGCAAAACTTGGCATCTTCTAGAGTGGGGGTCTCAAAACTTGGCAAGAATAGAATGGAATAGAACAGAACAGAACAGAACAGAACAGAATAGAATAGAATAGAATAGAATAGAATATGAATGGAATGTAGAATAGAATAGAATAGAATATGAATGGAATGGAGAATGAATAGAGTAGAGTATAGAGTAGAGTAGAATAGAATAGAATAGAATAGAATAGAATAGAATAGAATAGAATAGAATAGAATAAGAAGAAGTCACAACATAGAACGTAGATTATTTGGTAGCAAATAATGGAAGATTTGAGGGAGCATTGTACATTTTTTTAAATGTTTTTCCTTTAAGAAATTAAGAAATCTTCCAGATGTTTTCTTCCTAGGTTCAAATCTGCACTAATAATTAGCGGAACCGTTTGGTATGTTGACAGAGGAAGAAAACCTCTCACTATTTTTGCAAACTCAAATATTATATGTACTTAGTTTTCTGAGGCTCAATCCTCGCTCCTGATTCCTTTGCTTTTTTAACCGTCCATAAAAGTTGTTTCTTGTGTCTTAGGGCCAGCATTTTAACTTGAGACGACAACCGTTGCCTCTTGCTCTCCTTTCTATTCCTGTATTTCTTTGTGTTCCCAGGAGAACAAGAGTCAGTTTTGTGGCATATTGCTGCTCCACCCAGTGTCTGCAGACCTTTGACCTATTGAGCTGATAAATACTTAAAGGTATTCAGGAGTGGTGCCAGCTTCAAAGCAGCATTAGACTGTGGCTCCTAACCAGACTGGAATATGTGATTGCATGTGCCAAAGCAGCGGGAGGCACGCCCCAACTGGGAACACGAAGAACCACTTGAGGCCTGGGCTCTTATCAAATCTGGACAAAAGGCAGAAGCTCTCGTGAAACCATCGTGACTGTCCAGCTTTAGAAAATGTTTAACACCTTCCTGTTCCTCCCTGAGCAGAAGATGAAGCAAGCAAACATACAATCAAAGACCCAGCCTGGACACTTTCAAAACTTGTACTTGTACAAGTTGCATTTTATAACTTCACTTGGGCTGCATGGGCAATCTCAGTTAGTGTGGGGGTTTTTTAATGATACCTTTGCAGTCCTTGTAACTTTTTCAATTATTTCCCTGCTTGATTTCCTGTTAACTGCTCTCTTGAGAAGCAGCCATTTCAGGTAGCCATTTATTCATGCTACTGAGTTTTTTTCCCCCTACTTTCCATTAAGGATCCAATACGTTTTCGTTCTCTCCCCCCCCCCCGTCCGAACTGATGTTTTGATAGTGACTTGGTAGAGAGAATGTTTTCAGTTATTTTTTTCATCTGTGGTTGAAGTCCTGAAGACAGCACCATTGGCAGCCACAAAAAGTAGATTCCTCCTTTGTCTATGACTCTTTACAAAACACATTTCACCTTTGATACTGCAGAACTAACGAGGTGTTTAAAATGGCGGTAGATTTAGAATAAGTTAAAAAATTGGCCTCACCTCCCTATTTAAAATATAAACAGTTTTGTGAATATTATCAGTGTTTTGTTGTAAGCCTATGGCCTTTATGCATGTTGAACTACATCACCTTCTGGTCATGCTCATTGCCTTTGGGAGCTGTGCATGCTGGGAGTTGTCGTCCAACATAGCAGGAGAGCATTGTGTTGTAGAAGTTTTGTATTGTATGCTCTTGAGCCCCCGTTTCAATAACTTTTATTTTTTCCCACTGGATGGTCTAAAATCGGAGAAGCCACAAAAAGGGTTGGAACAAACTCATTTTTCCTACATTATTATGGTGGCATTTTAAGTCATGCTCAAGAAATACCTTGCACACATTATTTCTGCTCTGGGGACTGCTTCTTAGAATCTTTGTACTTAAACAGCTCAGAAATCTGCCATTTAACACTTTGCGGGGGGGGGGGGAGCTCAACTCCTAAATGGTATCAGCTGCAGTCACTTGCAAGTTTGATCTGTTGAATTCCTTGTTCCTTCATAGCTAGGAATTTGAAAAGTTCAAATATTTTTTTAAAAAGTGGCATGGTGTAGAAGGTTAGGAACAGAAGGTCAGGTGCATGGCCAGGGTTAATGAGAGAACATACATGTTTTTGACGCCAGAAAGAAATGCCCCCTTCCCTTTATAATTTCACACATCCCCCTGCAAGCTGTCTTAAAGAACAGTTCCATTAAATTCAGGTTAAAGAGCACGTATTATGAACAATGGGGTTGGTAGAATTCTGAATAGTACAGCTACAATGAATGGTCTTTGAGATGGGGCATACCTGTGCCATGTGAAGCAATATCTAAACATAACAGCTAAAGGAAAACACGAATCCTTTCACCCGAATTTTCTAAAGTACAGTAAAAACACTGTAAAATTCAACCATCTCCGTCGGTTACAAGTCACGGTCTTGTTATAGCTACTCCCCAGGAGTGTCTAAGAATTCTATAGGTCTCTTCGGAGGTCCTCGACATTTCTGAAGACAAAAAAAGCAGAACAGTGAGGAAATTTGGCTGTCTCGCCCTTTGTAACTTTCTACTCTCCTGGGAAGACGGCAGATTCTAGGCCAGGGATAGGCAACCTTGGCTCTTTTAGGACTCGTGGGGGTTGAAGTCCACGAGTCATAAAAGAGCCAAGGTTGCCCTACCCCTGTTCTAGGCCTATCAAAGTTGTTAGGCAAGCTATCTCAACCCAGGTGCCCCTCAAGACTGTGTCTATCTCTCACTTGGTGAGCAAAATCCCCATGTCTGAAAGATAACCAGGTGGGGGGTTTCTGAAATACGAAACAAAGGCTTGTATAATCATCCTCATTTCATCTTTCCTTTCCTTTTAGTTTTTTTTTTTTTTTTTTTTTTTTAGCAGAGTTGGTGCATAGACATCCTTGTTTCTTAAATCACCATTCTTGCTCTTCTTCCTTTGGGGAGGAAATGTGAGGACTGAAACTGCCCAGCCCTGGGACTTCATATCACCAAATGCGTAATTAGCCTAAGTAGCTATAAGGTTTCATCCACCGCCCCCACCCCACCCCCCACCCCCATTCCATTAATCTCTGCATTCCTAATTTTAAAGCTAAAGTAGTCCCACTGTTTAGTTTGGCTGCCATCACCGCTCTCTGTAATTGCAGTCTTCCCAGAATAAAACCAAGCCGATCCATCACCTGTTGTGTTTTATGTGTGTGTTGAATTATTAATCCTCGTTCTTTCCTTTCTGCCTGATAGGCCACTGAAAAAAAAATAAGATGCCCAACAAGGTCAAATTTATTTAGGAAATTAATTGTAAACTTGAAATCATCTAAATTCTGTCTATCCGAAACACTGAAGCCAATTGGCAGATTTATAATTGCCTTTGGTTACAGTAGTACTTAATGCTAAATCATGTGCTCTGGAAGGGTGCCACAAGTAATACGGCTGTAGGAATTTTCAGCTTTGGTTCTGTCCATGTCAGTGCAAGCTACTTTTGTTCTAGATCAATTTCTGGGTATATTCCTAATCTGTAGTTTGCCTTGTGTTATACCTGAGTGCTTTCTGCTGGTAGCATCCGTAAGGTAGGTGACGCTCGTCCATTTAAGATGTGAAGCTTCAGGGTCTGCAGTTGGATGTTTCTTATTGACCTATATCAGTGGTCCCCAACCATTTTGGTATCAGGGAAGACAATTTTTCCATGGACCCAGGGGGGTGGGGGGCAGGAGGAACGCAAGCCTAGATCAACCTTTTGGACACCAGGGACCAGTTAACGTGGAGAGGTTTTTCCGCAGACTGGAAAGGGCGTGGTTTTGTCGTGCTGCTTGCATCTCGCAGATGAGGCTTTGTGCGGACCGGTTGCTGGCATGCCGCTGCCTGGTTAGATCCCTCGCATGTGCAGTTTACAACAGGGTTTGAGGTCCTATGAGAAACTAATGCCTGATGGGCTGAGGTGTGAGGGAGAGTGACTCAAATACAGGTGAAACTTTGCTCACTCACCCCTGCTCACCTCCTACCGGTAGTTCCTAACAGGCCACAGACTAGTACTGGTTCACAGCTCAGGTATTGGAGACCCCTGATCTATATGCTTTAGCTGGAATAAATAGTCATTCTGGAAAACATTCTGGTGGCACGTTGCAAAAAAAAAAAATAGTAAATGATAAATTGGCTTTTTAAACCTGACACAGAGGCCTTGGGCCACTTAGCATGGTTGTTTTTTTTTTTATCTTTCCCCTCTTATTATTTTTAATACTATACCTGCTAATAGCAAAGAGAGTTCAAGAATTCAACGTACGAACTGAGCATCACAAAAGCAAAAAGGTTACAATTAGAGGGCCATTTAGTTGAAAATTAAGAATTACACATGCAGAGTCTAATATAACTAGTTCCATTAAAATTGCTCCAGCAGCCTAGATACCAAGAAAAAGAGGGTAACATCTGGAGGATAGATGTGTCTAGAGAGAACTGTGCAAAAGAAGTTAGGAAACAAGCTTTTTTTTTTTTTTTCAGAACAGGAGTCTTTAATTTTGAATTTGCTAAATGTTTTCCATTTTCATTTCCAACAAATTTAAAAAAAATTAAGTTTATCCTCCAAATCAACATTGGTCAAAGAAGCAACAACAACAAACCAGGATATACAAGGAGCTTGGCGTAGCTAACCCAAAACAGCACAGGGCATCCAAAAAGGCAGATGCCATATTTTTACCACGCTTCTTCCTACTGATGTAGTCCTTTAAAAGCATAGAACCCTTTCTGAAATCCAGGTGATGACAAGCTCTTAAAATATTGGTGTCTTTATGACACCAATGAAAGTGTGAGCAATGATTAATGCCAGCAGCCAGGACTTTTCAGATGTTTCATTAAAGTCATTAGAGCTTCCTGCCTCCTCGGAAGTTCAAATGAAAGGCACCAGCAGCTTAAGGGGCTTCAGATGATTCAGAACTGCGTTTTGTCCTTCAGGCAAAGTGAAGGTGCAAGACCTTGTTTTGATCTTGATTTTGTTCCACTGTGAGATTTTAGCCAAACGCAGGGCTAGCAGCAAGGGCAGAGCAGGACTCTGGTGGAGCTGGGAGAGGCTTGTTCAGTGGAGGTTTGTAATTTGGGTCTGTGCTCGGTGGTAATAATCCCTGCATTCTTAAGTTGGTTGATCCTGTAAGATGTACCCATGACTACAGTGATAGATGATAGATACTGAGATAGATATTGATGAGATAGCTATTAAGAAGATAGATATTGATGAGACAGAAATTGATGAGATAGATATTGATGAGATGATAGACATGGATGGATGGTGAATAGATAGATAAATACTAAGGTAGGTAGGTAGATAGATAGATGATAGATAGATAGATAGATAGATAGATAGATAGATAGATAGATAGATAGATAGATAGATATAGATGATAGATAGATAGATAGATAGATAGATAGATAGATAGATAGATAGATAGATAGATAGATAGATAGATAGATAGATAGATAGATAGATAGATAGATAGATAGATAGATAGATAGATAGAGATAGATAGATGGTAGGTAGATAGGTAGATAGATAGTACGTAGATAGGTAGATAGATGATAGATAGATAGATAGATAGATAGATAGATAGATAGATGGAAAAGACTAGATAGATAGATAGATAGATAGATAGATAGATAGATAGATAGATAGATGGATGATAGAGATAGATAGTAGGTAGGTAGAGAGAGATAAATAGATGATAGAGAGATGGTAGGTAGAAAGATGATAGATAGATTAGATAGATAGATAGATAGATAGATAGATAGATAGATAGATAGATAGAGATGGTATATATATAGATAGAGATGGTGTGTGTATATATATATATATATATTGTTTAAAATTGTTGACAAAGAAATAAGGGATCCCTTATTTCTTTGTCAACAATTTTAAACAACATATATATATTTGTGCTTGTAAGATGGCTCTGGGTTGAGCTGAAACAAGCAAAAGGAAAGAATGATTCCTTCCTCCCATATTTGGGTTTACAGGGTGCAATCTAAAAAATAAACACTTGACATATATATATATATATATATATATATATATATATATATATATATATATATATATATATATATATATATATATATATATATATATATATATATATATATATATATATATATATATATATATATATATATATATATATATATATATATATATATATATATATAGAGAGAGAGAGAGAGAGAGAGAGAGAGAGAGAGAGAGAGAGAGAGAGAGAGAGAGAGAGAGAGAGAGAGAGAGAGAGAGAGAGAGAGAGAGAGAGAGAGAGAGATGATAGATGATAGAGATGATATATATATAGAGAGAGATAGATAATAGATAGATAGAGATGATATAGAGAGAGAGATAGATGATAGATAAAAAGATGATAGATAGATAGATAGATACTGTAGATAGAAGATAGTATAATAGTGAAACTTTAAATAAAAACAGATAAATGATATAACCGTAACAAAATTCTACAACTTCAGCATGACTATTGAGAAGGATACTCATTTTGAAATGAGGTGACAGAAATCATCAAGATTTAATACCCACGAGGATTTGGAGGGGGGGGGAGAATCCTCCATAATTCAATAGAATTCATACTCAGGAATATAAGGTTAGGGTTGAGTATTTATAGCCCTTTTCTGAAGGTACCTTTTAAATGAAGACCTCTTGAGGTCTTCTCTAGCCCTATAATTCTATGTTCTATGTTGATCGGAATTGCATGCAAGCTTTAATGTGCATGCAGCCTGCATCTCCTCCAGTGAAGGAAACGTATTCATCAGTATTTCCCAGTAGGGGTTTCTTATTAGCTTGGTACACACTTTGTGCATGGTTTGGTTTTGCCCTAGCATGTTATTAATCCAGCCATTGCGATTTATAAATCATGGCTGAAGGCTAGTTGTGTTGCACGAAGACAGTCCCTGTAGATCTGTTTAGGACTGGGCTATAGCAGGCTTGCCAAGGAATTAAGCTTATCCATGGTGTTTTGGTTTGCTGTGATTGATCAGTTCTTGCAAGCTTTACTTTGAATCTCCCAAGTAGCAAATTAATTTAGTTCAGGGAATTTCATTGGAAAATAACATTTCCCAGCCTTGGAGCTACAGAGAAGAATCGTGTGTGCTCCAGCACATTTTTCACACAAAATTGAGCAACCGTCCAGCTCAATAGATTCGACTTGTTGTTCCGTGAACTGAGCAAGTTCCTTGAATCCTCCAAAGTGCACAAAATCTACAACTGCCTTATAATGAAGCACAATGAATCAACCGCATCCTTCTGTGATGACAACAGCCCTCTAGCCACTCAACTTTGGAGAAAAGCAAGCGCAATGGAAGAACTACCTAGAGATATGAAACAGCCAATTGAACGCTGATTTCTTTTTCACCGTTTCCTGTTCTGGAATCTTCAGCTTTTACATCCATTGATAGGCTTCCTGCCTCTTTGGTAAAGAGCAAAATCTCTCCTCCCATTGGAGGCTGATGCTATAGATATCACAATATTTTCCCCAGCAACTGATTAAACTCCAAGTCTCAAGATGTTTGGAGCTGAGATCCCTTCACTGTTACAGTTGTAGCTTTGAGAAACCTAATTGTTTTGGAACAGGAAGTCCTTAAGACCTCAACTGAGCCTAACATTTCCATGGCTAAGCAATACAGTTGTTAAATGATTTTTGCCCCATTGGCCCCAACCTGTCTTGCCATGGTTATGAAGTGAGTCACTGCAGTTGTTAAGTTAGTCACACGGTTGTTAAGTAAATCTAGCTTCTCCATTGACTTGTCAGGTCGCAAAAGGGGATACGTGACCCCACCAGGACACTGCAACTGTCGTAAATGCATGCCAAGCATCCGGATTTTGATCATGTGGCCACAGGGATGCTTCAATGGTTGTAAGAGTGAAAAACAGTCATAAGTCACATTTTGGTGCCGTTGTAACTTTGCAAGATCACTAAATCCATGACTGTAAGGTCAGGACTACCTCAATCTAGAAGGTTATCTCTCATTCCCATGGACTGTCCAGCTTGGATTTGCTGACTTGTAGTCCGTCTGTTGATTTTCGCTAACCAAATATATTTTGCTAAAGCAAAGAAGCAGTATTGACAGAGCTGGTTTTTAGATTTCCAAAAACGGGCAACCGATAATTATTGCTTGTGCAGAGGGAAAGAATGTTGTGCAGCCCACCACAACTTTGATTCCTGAAAGCACCCAGTGTATATCTCTGTAGACTCCAATTGTCCATCAAAGACTAGCTTGGTGCATGGCTTTAAACATCAAGAACATTTTCCTACCATCATTACCTAACACTTCCTTGACCACACATTCCATTTTTCTGGCTTGTAAACCACCTTCCTGATGAAGGCCTCCGAGATCATATTTTGAAAACGTTCCATTGACCTACCAAAGGTAGTCCTTCAAAATGGATTTTAGGACATTGATTCAATTATGGTCTCCTTCAACATGGTTGGCAACTCGGTATCTCTCTTTTTTTTTTTTTAATAAAAATTCTTTTATTAAAACCATTAACATTGAACATAAAAACATATTATGCAGCAATCATCATGACACCTGGTGTACAATACTAAGTATTAGTCTTTGAAAACGTCTGAGTTAGTAAGCCTTTTTCCCCCACTCCTTGTGTCTAGCCTCAACTATACTCCTGTTACATTTTATTTTGATTGGTGTTTCCCCTATCCGTTTCAATATTAATGTGATCAACATTAAACATAAGATCCTATTGCTAAGCAATCTTCCTAGAACATAGCATACAACACTAGGCATTAATCTCTGTAAACATCTGTTTTAGTAAACGTTCTTCCCTCCTCCCTTACATCTTCAAGTATACTCCGAATACATTTTGTTTGATTGGTGTTTCTCCTATATATGGTCTATCTACTGTATCTAATCTATTGCATATTGTGCGTTTGCGCTTCTGAGTTGACATCATCCCATTACTAGTGCAATCTTTTATGGTCCCCAACCGGAGATCCTGAGGTAAAAGTTTCATATCCTGAGGTAGAGATTCAGTCTACTTGAACAATATTAAAGCAAACAACGTTAGTCACAAGGTTATGTTAAGAGGCATTAGTTATAGAACATATACATTCAACGTTGGGTGTTAGTTTTTGTAAACATCTGATTTGTTAGCCCTTCATCCCTCTTCACATCGATCCTTAGCTGGACGCCAGCTGCATTCTGTTTGATTGGTGTCTCTCTTGGATATAGTCTATCCACTGTTTCCAGTCAGTCACAAATTGTTCATTGGAGCGGTTTTTCAAGTATGCTGATATTTTTGCCATTTCCGCCAAATTTGTTACTTTCACAGTCCATTCTTCAATAGGCGGGATTTCCGGATTCTTCCAGTACTGTCCCACCAACAATCTTGCTGCTGTAATTAAGTTCAAAAATAAATTTGTCTCTGAGGTAGTGATATCCTTTGTGATCCCTAACAGAAAAGCCTGAGGTAGAAATTCTATACGCTTTTTGAAAATAGTTTGGAGTGTCCACCATATCTTCCTCCAGAATGCTTTGATTTTTCTGCATGTCCACCATATATGAAAGTAAGTAGCATCCCCGTCCCCGCACCTCCAGCATTTAGGCTGGGAGCCCGGGTAGATGAGTGATATTTTTTTCGGGTCTAGGTGCCATCTATAGAACATCTTGTAGAAGTTTTCCCTTAAGTGTTGCGATTTCGTGAATTCTACATTCCTCACCCAGATTTTCTCCCACGTGTCCATAGTGATAGGGTGTCTGAAGTCTTGTGCCCACTTTATCATACAGTTCTTGACTAGCTCGGTTTCAGAGTCCATTTCTATCAGAATGCTGTACACTCGTTTGATGTGCATAATCCCCTGTTCTCTAATCTGTTTAATTAGATTCTCGTCGGTCTGGGAGAAGCCCTTCTTCTTGTCTTTACGCCACCTTGATTGTAGTTGTATATATGATAGCCAGTTACTTCCTATTCCTCTGTTTGATAGCGTTGCTTGAGATTTCAAGAGGAACCCGTTTTCTTCTCCCAGTACAAGTTCACTGTAGGGCACCACTTCTTGCCCTTGGGATGTGTTCATATCCCCTGTTGCGTGTCCAGGGATCGTCCAGATGGGAATCTTGTCGTGTAGGAGGTGCTTATATTTCTTCCAGACCCATAGCAATGGGATTCGTAGTGGGTTCTCCTTGAAGTTCCTATCTGCCTTTTTGTCGTATACTAGGTATGCGTGCCAGCCGAATCGTAGACCATGCCCCTCAACATTCAGAATTCTATCATTTGTCATGTTGATCCAGTCACTAACCGCCACCAACGTTGCTGCATAGTAATATAGCTTTAGATTAGGCATTTTGAGTCCCCCTCTCTCCCTTGCGTCTTGGATGATTTTTAGTTTCACCCTCGGTCTCTTGTCGTCCCAAATAAATCTGTTGATGCCTTTCTGCCAATTGTCTAAGTCCGCTTCCTTCTTGAGTATGGGTAGCATTTGGAAGAGAAATAAAAATCTGGGTAATACATTCATCTTTACTGTCGCTATCCTGCCGAGCAGGGACAGACGTAGTGATTTCCACCTTTCCAGGTCTGCTTGTATCTTATTCCACAGGACCTCGTAATTATTCTTGTGTAATTTCGCATTTGTTGATTCTATCTCTACTCCTAAGTATTTGACTTTCTTGACTATTTCACAACCCGTTGTTCTTTCCAGGTTCCGTTTTGCTTTGTTGTCGAGGTTTTTGACTAGCATCTTTGTTTTTGATATATTTACTTTGAAGCCTGACACCCTACCATAGTCCTCCATTATCTCCATCAATTTCCTTGCTGATTGTGCTGGTTGCGACATTGTCACCAGCAGGTCATCCGCAAAGGCACATAGTTTGTATTCTTGCTGTTTAATCTGTATGCCCTGTACATCCTCTGCCGCTCTTATTCTGTTCAGTAAAATTTCCAGTGTTAGGACAAATAGCAGGGGGGCCAGCGGGCAGCCCTGTCTCGTGCCTCTCTCTATATTAAATGAGTCCGTTAAATCTCCATTGACAATGATCTGACCTGTTTGTTTCTGGTAAATTGCCGTTATGGAGTTGAGAAACTGTACTCCCATTTTCATCTTCCGGACCAAGTTCGTCAGGAACGGCCAGTGCAGTCTGTCAAAAGCTTTTTCTGCATCCACAAACATAAGAGCGGCGGGTATCTGGTTGTGCTTTTGCAGGTATTCTATTATGTTCAGCAGCTGTCTCACGTTGGTTTTCATCTGGCGTCCTTGTATAAATCCCCTTTGGTCCGGGTGTATTGTTTTTTGTAGTACAGTCATTAGTCTATTGGCCAAAATTTTTGTGAAGATTTTGTAGTCTGTGTTTAGTAGTGAGATGGGCCTGTAGTTTGCGGGCTGTGTGTTGTCTTTCCCCTCCTTTGGGATTAATGAGATGTAGGCTGTTTTCCAGGATGGTGGGACCTGGCCTCCTTCTTGAATGTTGGCAAATAGTTTTCTGAGGGGTTCTAGCATCTCCTCTTGGAGGTGTTTGTAGTAGGTCGCTGTTATCCCATCCGTCCCGGGCGATTTTCCTGCTTTCAGTTGTGTGATCGCCGAGTGTATTTCCTCTTTTGTGATTAAGGCATTCAGGGCTTCTCTTTGTGTGTCGGTAATCGCCTGTATCTTTTCGTTTTGTAGGAACTCATCTATCTCTTTGTCTTGTATCTTATCCTCGGTATATAGTTTTGAGTAGAACTCCGTGAAGGCTTTCTTGATGGCTTTTTGTCGGAATTCTTCCTTGCCTTTGTATTCTATCTTTTCAATTATGCGGGATTTCTGTTTCTTTCTTATAGTGTAGGCTAGCCAGCGGCCCGGTTTGTTGGCCTTGCAGAATGTCTTATGTTTTGCATATTGTATATTCCTTGCAACTTGGTCAGCCATCAACATGTCAAATTGCTTTCTTAGGATCTTGAGTCCTTCTTTGGTGACTTTGTCCTCTGGTCTTTTTATTAGTAGCCACTCCATTTTGCTTATCTCATTTTCTAACTCTTTTCTTTTTTGTTCTTGTTGGCGACGGTGCCAGCTATTCATGGATATGAGGATCCCTCGCATGTACACCTTGCTGCCTTCCCAGATCTGTTCTATCGGTGTTCCGTTGTTCATATGTGTGTCGAAGAATTCCTTCATAGCTTTTTTGCATTCCGCCACATTGTTTTCATGTCTAAACAAGTTTTCATTGATTCTCCAGGACCTCCTCTGTTTCGGGCCATGTCTTAATTCCATCCTCACAGGGTTGTGGTCTGTCAGTGTCTTGGGTAGGATTTTCACCGCGTTTAGACAAGTTAGCAAGTCACTAGAAGTTAGTATAAAGTCGATTCTGGAGAATGATTGATGTCTGCCGGAGAAGAAGGTGAATTCTTGTTCTTTGCCGTGCCTTTTCCGCCATACGTCTGTCAGTTCGAGGTCCTCCTTCATGTCGAAGAAGGATTTAGGCAACTTGGAGTGTTTTTGCGGGTTCGGTGCAGTTCTTTTTTTGTCTAGAGCAGTCTCTATGACCCCGTTCCAGTCGCCCATGATGATGTAAGTTCTGTAGTTAAGTTGTGTTATTTTCTTGTGTAGCTTTTTGTAGAATTTGCCTTGTTGCTGATGTGGTGCATAT
Source organism: Bothrops alternatus (assembly GCA_034064705.1). Classification (NCBI taxonomy): domain Eukaryota; kingdom Metazoa; phylum Chordata; class Lepidosauria; order Squamata; family Viperidae; genus Bothrops; species Bothrops alternatus. Next base: position 155,525 of record JARGCV010000665.1, read on the forward strand.
ACGCCCAGTACTAGAATCTTCTTGTCTTCTTGTGTTATTTCAATTGCCAGGTATCTACCTTGGGGGTCGGACTCTATTAGCTTAGCCATTACATGTTTCTTTACGTATATAACAATCCCATTCTTTTTTCTTGGCGCCGCTGCCACAAAGTGCGCGCCTAGTTTGTAGTTGATCAGATATTTCTGGTCTGCTGCTCTGATGTGTGTTTCTTGTAGGCAGATTATATCGCTTTTACCTTGGTTTAGGTAGTGGAGCATTTTTCTTCTTTTCTGGGGGGAGTTCAGTCCGTTCACATTCCAAGTCAAATAATTACCGGTAGTAGCCATCATATGTTGCAGGATATTTTTGCGAGACCATTTCTGTTGTTTCTCCTGTTGTCTCCTTTGGTCTCGTTCCCACGATATCCGGATTGGTGCTCATTTTGGTTTGTGAGGTCTTGCCTTGCTGGTCTGTACGTTTGGTAGTGAAGCCTGGTAGCCTGCCCTCTGTAGACTGTCCTGCCTCCTTGTTTTTGTTGCTCTCTGCTCTCTGCGCCTTCGCCCCTAGAGGTGGTCCATTCATTTCCTCTGCCACTGCCCCGATCTGTGCTTCTGCGGGGCTTGCTCGTTGGCCTCTATCCCTCCCGCTTTCCAGTGGTCTATCTGCTTCTTCTCTCGCGGTGGGTTGAGGGCCTCCCGACTTCAGTTCCTTTTCGAGGAAGTCTTTGGCTTCCTGGACCGAGGTCAAGTAATGTCTCTTGTTTTTATAAGAAAGTGACACTCCTGTTGGGGTTTCCCACCGGTATTGCAGTGCACGCGATCTCAGTTCTGTGGTCAGGAATTTGTAGTTCTTTCTGTCTCTCAGCATCGCCTGGGGGATCTCTTTCAGAACCTTCACCTCCTGCTCCTCTATGTAGAATGCCTTGTTATAGGAAGTGGCAGAGACGTGGTTCCGGAACCTCTGTGTTGTGAAGTGGATGACCACATCCCTTGGTTGGTGTTTGTTCACTTCCCTCCAGGCGCCCACTCTCTGGATTTTTTCGACATGCCACTCAATCTCATTGGCGCTCGTGCCCAGGAATGTTGCCAGGGCCTCTACAAAGGTCCTGCGCAGTCTTCCCTGGGGTTCGTATGTTGTCTCGTTCCACCCTCTGATCCTGATTGCAAATGCCATTTGCCAGAATTGTATCATGGTGGACTGGTCTTGAACTTCTCTTTTCACCTCTGCAAGCTGACCCTCTACGCGGTTTTCCACTTCCTTCATCATCTTTTCCGTATTCTCCCTTGTTTCTTGTAGGTTTTTGTAATGTGTTTGCAATGCCTCCTTCATCTGTTCCAAATCAGTGGCCGTCGCTTTGCGCTGTTCTTCCCACTTTTTCTCCAGGTCTCCACCTTGGTCCGCCAGCATCCTCTTCATGTCTTTGTATCTTTCCTCCGTCTTCCGTTCTGTTTCTAGGCGTCCTTTCTCCGTCTTAGCGCCCATTTCTGCCAATTTTCTATCCATGCCGTCCATCCGTACCACCATCGTCGCAATCGTCTCATTTAGTGTCTCAATCATTTCTTTTAGTTCTTGGATCATGCGTGCTGTTGCGGAGTCGTGGGTTGGCGTGTGGGTCTGAGGGCATGCAGTTGGGTGGGGATGTGTGTGGTTGGGTGGGGTGTTCCCTAGCAGATTGGAGGGCTGGGCCGGGGAGGGTGCAGCTCCCTTCAGGTCTCGCAGTTTGATTTGTTTTGTCCGTCTGGCAGCCATTTTGAGCTTCTCCTCCTGTTGGCCTGTCCACCCTTAAAGCCACCCCTTGATACAATGAGTTGTGGGGGAGTTGTTCCTGTGCAAGATTGTCAAGTTGCTAGGGTGGGTTGGATCAAATTTTTCTGTTACAAGTTAGCAAGTGTTCATGTCTCCCAGTTTGTATTTTAACAGCAAAGTGGTAGATCACTAGGGGGTGTAGCCTGTTTTCAATTAAGCTTTTCTGTACTGGCAGGAGTGATACAAAGATGGGAGGATCTGAGGCTTGGGATTTTTGATGATGATGGCCTTTTTCTCACAATGCAGTGCAACACTAGGTTGTGGTCTGGTGAAGATCCAGAAATCTGGTCCTTCCAAAAAGGGGGAGGGGGTGCCTTCAGGGTTTAGGCAGTGTAGGGGTAGGAGTAAGAGCCTGTATTCTGGCAGCTCTACGTTCAGGGAGCCAGTTCAGTACCTTTGCCTTGGGTTCCTCTTCACTCCCCTCTGCCAGCCTGTTTTTTCTCTTTGCTCTTTTCTGGCTCCTTCTTACCCCTCTTTCTCTGCCTTCTTGCCCAGGTCACTTCCTCCTGTCTTCTATCCCCCTGTGTTTACAGATCCCCTCTGCCTTTCCCTTATTGCGTTCCAGGGTGTTTTCCAGCTGTCTTCTTCCTCCCACCTTCTTCCCTGGCAAGTCCTGCCCTCTTTTGGGTCTCTGGGGCTCCTGTTCTGCTGGGTCTGGGGCGCAGCGTGTGGGTTAACACTCACCAGTCTCTCTGTTTGAGCCTTCCCCCACCGTCTGCTCCTCAGCTGCTTTCTGCCTTCCTGCTGGCTCAGCTCGCGTCTCCCTTTGTTCTCCGCGTCTGGCTCTTACTTTTTCTTTTCCCTTTCGCTTCTCCGGCTTTCTTCTCCCCCGTTGGCTCGTCCGGGGGTCGTCTCCCGGTCTGCTGGCTCTCCCGGTGGCCGCTGCTGCTGTCGCCGATGCCTTCCTCCGTCCTCTTCTCTCCGCTCCGGCCGGGTCCGTTCTGCAGCGCAGCAGCGGCCGCGCGGCCTCTTCCTTGGGCCTGTTGGCCGGCCAGCCGGCCGCCGCCGGCTTCTTCGGCCTCTTCCGCGGCTCTCCCGGACCCCTCGGCTGTGATTTTCACCTTGCCGGGTCGGGCCGGAGGTCCTCTTCGATCCTCTCTTCTCCGCCGGCGATTCACTCCCCCGACAGCCCGTTTAATTTATTTTGAAAAACGCGCCGTCCCGGAGCTCTCGGAGGTTGGCTCCGGTCCGCGTGACTGGAACCGGAAGTCTCCCAACTCGGTATCTCTTAACAGCTTCAAGTATAAGTGTCTTTTGCAATCTAGGAAATGTTGGAGAGTCAAGCCTGAAGCTTTCTATATACAAAGTAGGCATCCTACCACTGGTACAGCGCTTTCTTTCACATGGAGCTTATACTTACACCTTACATGCTCCTGTCCTCAGTTAATTCCTGGTTGCAGGAATTGCGTATGTCTAGTTTAATGAAAAGAAGGACCAAAGGTCCAATATTGGGGGGGGGGTCCTATTCTCACCAGAAGGCAGGAGAAGAAGTAATGGATGGAAACTAATCAAGGAGAGAAGCAACCTGGAACTAAGGAGAATTTTTCTGACAGTGAGAACAATTAACCAGTGGAATCTGTTGCCTTCAGAAGTTGCAAATGCTCCAACACTGAAAGCTTTTAAGAAGAGATTGGGACAGTCACTTGTCTGGAATAGTATAGAGTTTCCTGCCGGAGCAGTAGATTAGACTAGAAGACCTCCAAGGTCCCTTCCAACTCTTGTTATTCTGCTAATTGGCTTTTCCATATGTGTACTGATCATGGTTCAAACATCTTGTTTCTGCCATGTCCTCCGAACGTTGCCTTCACCTCATTCCCAGGCCACCCCGTATGTTTAAGTGGCCTTTACTTACACCCGGATTAAAATAGCATCTTTCCTCTTGTTTGGGAACCATCCAAGAACAGTCTCAAGATAGGAAAATCTATTGGATTTGATACCCACTATCAAGGAGGAACTCAACTGGTTGAAGTGACTGGAAATAGAAGCGATGGAAGCAAAGCTGGGAAGAGAAAAGGGGACAGGCAGATTCATGCTGGTACGGTTTTCTGCAGACTCAGAGGTGGTTAGATAGCATTTCACCTTAGCAGTAGGAAAGGTCCATGGTATCTGAGGTTTCTCTGTTATGCATCTCAGGCACGAGCTACTTGGAGGTTCACCTTCCATAATAGAGTTGGGAATCAGGGACACTGTTTTGCAGGGGTTCCATTCCTACTTGAGCCTGCAATTCCAGTTAATGGTTACGGGGGAAGAATGATTGAGCCCCCGTGCTCTCCAATTTCTCTCCCACATGTAATTCCAAAGGCATATGAAACTACCGTTGAGAGGTCATCCAGCAGTTTGAGATGAGGTTTCATCAGCATGCTGATGATACTTAATTGTGCATTGCTACTTCGTGATGAGCTGCACAGGTCTTGGATTTCTGGAGGAGTCTTGGAATTGATGAGTAGGGACTGGTTGGGGGGGGGGGGGAATGAGAGCAGACTAAAAGCTGGCAAGAAGGAGATGCTTATGTTCGGCAAAAGTCTTGGTCTTCTGGAAATCTCAATCCCCCTCCACCTGACTGACTGCTTTTCTGTTTAAAGCCACTTTTGTCTCCACAGCTGATGTTTGGCAGCATATTTTGCTCTGTTTTGCAGCATTTCCCTTTTCCCTTGTCTTTCCTGCATGCCATTCTTTGATCAGGAAGCAAACAGTCAAAATGGAATGCAACAGGAAAGTTGCTTAACCATGAGAGGAGGAACTGCATTTACATTACAATGACCCACTTTCCTTTCCCGCCTCTCTCTCTCTCTCCCTCCCTCCCTCCCTCCCTCCCTCCCTCTCTCTCTCTCTCTCTCTCTCTCTCTCTCTCTCTCTCTCTCTCCCCCCCCAGCAATTCCCCAACTCTTAATGAAAAGAATGAAGGATGAAAACTGCCAGCAGTTCCACCTCTTTTCACGGAGTGTTCGAACATTAAATATATAAGTGGGACCTTCCTCTCAGCTGTCTCCATCAAAGGAGCCACTTTCAATCTTTCCACCCTTGTGCAATGCAACTTGCTTGAAAATATTTTTTAAATGCAAAGGGAGGAGGAGGGAGGGGGAAGAAGGAGGAGGAGGAGGGAAAAAAAACCCTTGGGGGTGGGATTGAATAGCCCTAAGAGTCTTGCATAAAACCAGGCACTTTTCCCAACATAATTCTTTCCCAGGACGGAAAATAAGACAGATAAGTTCTCCTTTCCTCTTTGCTAGTGATAAAGACTTACATCCTGCTTGGAAATCAAGAGGGAGCAAAGAACAGTCCCTGGCACTTCCAGAACATGGGGGCCTCTGCCTTACAGCTGCCCAAAAGATTTCCGACTGTGTTGGCAATAGTTGTGTGTGACCTACATTTTGGCTCTTTTTAATCTCATCCTCGGCCTGATCTAGCTACGCTGTTTGTTTTTCTTCGGAGAGATGGATGGCAGAGAGCCATTTTGCAACCCCTTTTGGTAAAGGGTGTCTTTTGTCTCCTGCCGCTTGCATCGACAAACAGAAAACATGGCTTTTCTGTTGCTTTCTCCTAGTCAGGACAGATCTGAAGGCTGAAGGTTTAGAAGTTTAAAATTGAAGCTCGGGGGTCCTGAAGACCAAGCCTTGCTGAGAATATCATCTGCATTACTGCTGTCTACCAGAATAACAAGAGTTGGGAGGGACCTTGGAGGTCATCTAGTCCAACTCCCTGCTCGAGCAAGAGACCCCTAAACCATTTCAGACAAAGGGCTGTCCAATCTCTTCTTAGCTCTGGGATAGATTTAGAAGTGGCTGGGTAAAAGCTTGCTTAAGTCAAGAAAAAAGTAATGATGAGACATGAAGCCCATACGGGTCGGGTTCCCCAAAAGGGGCATCTCCAGGCATGGCTTGCCAACAGATGGTAGGTAATCCTCAAGTTACAACCGTAATGGATCCTATCCCTTTGCAGTCATAAGTCGTAACATTCATACAATGAATGTGATCAACCTGACTTCATGACATTTTTGCATTTCATTGTTACGCGAAGGCAACCAGAGTGCGGTATTGCTGTTACCCAAAGTAAACTTCAGCAAAACCATAGTACACCTTGATATGTGACTGTGGGACACTTCAAAGGACCATATTGCTGAAATTGGTGCGTGTGACCATCAGAACTTTAGATCTGGTTGTCTATGGAGATTCTCCGTCCTCCAGATCCTGGTTGTCCCAAAGATGTTTTTTCACGAGGCAACTGGACTTTCTTGTTTTTCTTTGAAGACGTTTCGCTTCTCATCCAAGAAGCTTCTTCAGCTCTGACTGGATGGTGAGGAATGGAAGGATTTATATTCCTTTTAGACAGCTGGTCATTTGCATCCTTTTGGAGAGTTGTTGAGGCCACTTGGAGGCAGAGAGGACCACTGGCGTGAAAGAGGGGTCAAAGAGGCCATCTATGTCAAAACTGAAGAACCCTCTCTCAACAGACGGGGAGGGATATGACGTCATCTATCTCCAGTCTACAACACAGTCCTTGCAGCAGTCCCAAGAAGGCTCCACATCCATTTACACTACTCAGGTGACCCTGAGGACATGGAGCAATGGCCTCAGCGACTCTCTACAAGAAGGCAAATGACCAGCTGTCTGTAAGGAGTATAAATCCTTCCATTCCACACCATTCTTCAGTCAGAGTTGAAGAAGCTTCTTTGGTGAGAAGCGAAACGTCTTCAAAGAAAAACAAGAAAGTCCAGTTGCCTCGTGAAAAAGCATCTTTGGGATTTTGCTCAGGCTTGTAATTCCCCTTCTTCAAGTAGGTCGTAACTTCAAACAGTCGTTTATTATTTACACTGAGTACCATTTTGGGGGGGGGGAAATGAGCAATGTACAGCAATAACTCCAAAGGCATGGAACAAAATGCATTTCCTGTGGAAAATGGCAATGCAGTAGACATTGTATTCAATGTGTCTATGGGGAGAGCACGCTTCTCCTACGGAAAATAAGCTTCACCCTTTCTGCTTTTCAGCAGCATCAGTTTCACAGTATTCCCACTGTTGCAATTAGCCTGGCATTGCATTAAGTAAAACATTTCCAGTTTGGGATCGAGCTGTTTCTCTCTCTCTCTCTCTCTCTCTCTCTCTCTCTCTCTCTCTCTCTCTCTCTCTCTCTCTCTCTCCTCCCTCCCTCCCTCCCTCCCCCCCCTCTCTCTCTCTCTCTTTCTCTCTCTCTCCCTCTCCCTCTCCCTCTCCCTCTCCCTCTCCCTCTCCCTCTCCCTCTCCCTCTCCTCCCTCCCCCCCCTCTCTCT